>JANIJG010001279.1:0-57472 GCA_024611175.1 Megaceryle torquata | reverse complement strand
CCCCACCCCACTCCACTCCGACTTGGTGGAGGGAGCTTCCGAAAAAAAAAATTTCTTTTTTTCCCCCCCCCCCCCCCCCCCCCAAATTACTGATGCCAGATACATTTCCATCATGCTGTACATGAGAACTGGACGTGGGGAGACTGCTTTTCTTTACACCTTCATTGAAGAATAACTCAGGAAGTTACCATTTGGTATAACCAAGTGCTTGGGTTTCAATTCCATATCTGTTTACATGTCTGCACTCCAACTGCCATGGGCTTTGAAATAACTTATTAAGAAAACTGAGAATCGAAGCCAAAATGGCTAGTGCTCCTTGGAAAGAACTTTAGTCTTATTCTCTACTTCATTATTACTACACGGAATACCTCAGATGATTGCAAATAGTCACATTTGAATTTTGGTTTTATTTCTGTGACAAGCTCACCACAGAAGGATTAGAAGGGGTATGCTTGCCAACTACAAAACGATCCAAAGTAAAATGAACTTCACTAACTGGTCCTACTGAGTTACTGCTGTATTTAATTCAGGGAAGGGCACAGAGGATGAGCTGTGCTGTTTGAGTACCTCAACATTAATGCACAATATTCCAAATGTTTATTAATGTAATACCAGCAACCATTTGTTAATCTCTCATCTTATAATGCCCTCAATTCTCCAAATACCTCCCCCCCCAGGATGCCAGTAAATTCAAGTGAACATTTTGTAATTAAACATCAAAGTAATGGATGCTTATGCAGCCACTCTGGGCAGGCAGATTTTTATTCATGAAATACTAGAGCATGTTCTCCCACTTTCTCTTAACATGCAAGCCCACATCTGAAAATCTGTTTGGAAACAATCTGTACTGATATGTATGTTGCTATTGTCACTCCACCCAGAAAATGCTGTGAATTGATTTATAAAATATTTCATTGTAAAGGTTTGGATTTAAAAAAGCCACCTTTTTTTTTTTTTTTTTTCCCCCCTCTCTCCAAACAAATTTCCATTATAGCAATACTGAGATTCTATTCCAGGGATCAGGTGACATGGAAATCTACACACGGAAAAATTCCATCTTACTCAGAAATCTTTAGACAAACTTGGGATTCACTAGTTGCCCTAATGCATAAAATCAGCTGGACGATAACATGCGCTACCCGCAACCATCTGAATGCTACAAACACACGGGTACAGGATGAGTCACCATAAGCTATATTCAGTATTCCCCCTTTTTACAAAAACTGAAAATCCAGTTCCATTTGCTTTGCATGCATGTACACATCTGGAGGAACCCCGAAACACTGCTTACCCGTTCCTGAGAGATCAATTAACAACTTTCAGTGACTTTACATAATGGCCTTGCCACTGAGATGACAGAATTTGCTAGGTGCACAATTATGTGCTAGGTGCAAATTTAATGCCATTCATGCCTCAAATTCTTGTAAATCTGTTACATGGATCCAAATTTTTATTGGAACAACAACTTCCTCCAGTTTCCTCACACGCAGACAAACAATAAAATGACCAGTGCCTTTCTGTGGGCAAGAAGGGACTGAGAAAAGGTTTGTCCATTTCTACATCTCATTCTTTTGCAACCAACCTGGTCTGTATTCATCATTTAATTGTGGCAATGTCGATGTTATTTTATTGATTAAATATATTTGGAAAATTTCAACTTCTAAATGAGAGCAAACGTATCAAATGACCCCAGTCACAAGGAAGTGAAAACTGGAAATGCTGAAGTATCGTAACCTGCAGTGTTAATGGAAATGACAGGCAGAGATTCTGCTACCTAAACCCTTTCTCAAAATGTAAAGCATTTACATAAAGCGCCTGTTTGCCACTTTTTTTTTCTTCTAAAAATCACAACAAAATAGCCACTTTGAAAACTAACAGAATTAATCAGAAATTTGAGTTAGATACTGTAACAATCAGAATCACCAATGCATCTATTTCAAAAAGTGTTATTGGGTGGGGTTTTTTGTAAATTCATTTTAGTTCGAGCAAGCTCCCCTCTTGTTATTTACATGCTCAATATATACATGATACAGTGTGAACTCTAAAATGTCAGTACCTCCTTTAAAATGCACTTCCATAAAATCCCTAGCCATGTAATCACAGGAACTTCTCCTGTAACGTAGTAGACACTGTAGAAGGCTTTACATATTTACGTCACTCCTGCACTGTACATACACTAAACAAGCCATTTGGATTTCTTTTTCACAAAAACATACCAGGCCACATTATAAAGATTTAGCATAGCACTACAGAAAAGAAGGGAAATGTGCTATGATTTATTAGCCAATTAAATGCATAATTACTGATTTATTCTTCAAATTACGTATGAAAAGACCTATTGTGCGCTGAAATGAAATTTGTAGTGTATGATTACTGGAAATACTAAAAAACTTTCAAAGAAAATGTTCAGCTAGCATGTACATACACACACGAAGCCAGAGAGGAAGATAATAAAAGCTTTTTACCTGCAAAACTTAAGGCACATACGTGAGAAAAATGGTGATTATTAAGACATGATGACAGTTAAAAAGGTGTGGTTTTGTATTTGACTTAACTGTATCTGTTTGTACCCCACACCTGAAAGTTAAGATGTCGGTAAAATATTTTCCTGGGCATTGGAAGACTAGAAATACTAAAATGTAAAAAGGTTTTTAAAAATCAGTTTGTGTTAACTTTTTTTTTTTTAAGTATTGCAATTTTCTTACGAGTCCCAAGCAGAGGATAGATGTAAGAAATTCAGTATCATACTCAACGTACAGGAGGAAAAATAAAGGTGCTTGCAGAAAAGAAAAAAAGCCAGGACCCAGTTATGGACAGAAATTACATCAGCCGCTTTGTGTTGTTTTCCAGTCATTTCATTGCCACTGATGATAACATTACAATGTAATGCTTACTACTTAGTTCTGTCTGAAACTCGTGTGGGCAATCTGAAAGCACACAGCAAAAAGCCTTCAAATGGGGTAAAGACTGGAAACTTGCAGAATTACCTGGAACAGAAAGCAAGGGTGGCTGCCTAACCACGTAAATCTAGCAGAACATGGTATCCTCTGTCAGACACAAATCCTGACTGAACAAGAGCAGCGATCTCGGGAGCAGGGAAGAGGGAGGAAGAGAAGACCTTCATTCCTTCAGTAAGTTTGCACAAGAAAACCAGGAGGAGGAAGGAGAAGGGCTACACCTGCAAGCCCCTAAAAGCCACAATTTGTTCTTTCCAGTTATGCAAGAGTTGAAAATCATTATCAAGAAATTTGGACCTCAAAAAATGGCCTAATTTTTATTTGTCTAGTAAGACCTGAGGCTTCAGAGTTCACATTTCCACCATTTTATCCACTGAGTTAATGAATGATAAAAGCTTAGACTCCTGCAAACTAACAATTTCAAGAGTAACAGCTTAAGGAAGAACACAGACTATGGCAAGACTGAGATTAAGAAAGCCTGGTTTACTGGAAATTAAAAATGGAAAAACCTCAAAGAAAAAGTTTACTGGAAACAAGTAAAAAAAGGATTGCAGATCAACTTCGCTATGTAACCCAAAGATCCTTCTACATAAAACAGTGGGGGGTTCACATTATATTGAGTGAGATGTATACTAACGAACATTTTCAAAGGCCTAACAGCTGCTGGACCACTCAAGGGAAACAAACTGTTTAATACACCTAGTAAAAAGCATGTAATTAATAAAAGTATGAAAACAAGCAACTAAGTTTATATTAAGCCTCACGTTAATCTCAGCACACACAGTGGTATTAAATGCAAATATTACCAATAGTTTGAACTCCAAAACTTGTTTCTGTTACAAAGGACTTCATTAATTCCATACATATTGCAAACCTCCCCTTTTTTAATCTCTAAGTCCCAAAGACTTCCCTTATAGAAGATCTGTGAAGTTTGGACTTTGGCAAAACAAAGTCAAACCCGTGCCATACAGCTGCCTTTTTCCAACTGCACAGAGTAACTCCACGGCCCTCTGCTGAGACGACCGATACAGGCAAGGAAGAAGAAACCAAGGATACTTAAACTTACTTAACTGTAAGACACTAAAGTGTAATTCACACACCACCAAAAATATCCGTAATATCCATCATACGAGGTAAACAACAACAACAACAGAAATAATAAACCAAACAACACAGCAAAGGAAGATTCAAGCACCGGTACAAACCCAGTTGTAAAACTCCTGAGCACTATTTGTTAGTTTAAAGCCTGTGTGGTGAGTTCAGCTTATGTAGGAACTGGAAGGGCTTAAAATAGTTAATTCGGATTTGTTTTTTAAGTGTGTACCTTAAGGAAATAGGCCTTAGGTGCTAAGTTCCTTGCCAGTTCACCTGTTTGTCCATTCCTCACGTAGTAACGTGGACACCTCTGGTTTATTTCAAGCAGATTTGAAAGGCTGGCAAAAAAAAAAAGTCTCAAAGATAATTCCATTTGCACAGCTTTTCAGAAAATCCATCGTTCGCCACGGGCAAGAGGGGGAAACTGTTACTCCCAGCAAGGTAAAGCCAGGAAGTACACGGCCTTAATACCCATTTGGTTGTATCTGGGGATGGCAGTTAAATGGACTCTGGCCAGTTCACCGGCAGCCACCAAAAGCAGTGGTGCTTCTTCAGCTGCAGTGCCAGAAGGAATTTTGGGGAGAAGCTGAAGTTGCTGCTAAGGGGTGAAGGGTAAGAAGCAAAGGACACACACGTAGGAAACCAGGTCACAGCAATCCCTCTGCTCACTGTGCAACTGGGTGCTTTCTCCAGGTAAGTGTTTGAAAGGTGAACTTCCCTAATGAAAGAGATGTTAACTTAAAAAGAAGTTGTAACAATAATTTCCAATTCCATTTTGAGTCTGAGTACAAGTTAACTTTGGAGATCTTCAGAACACACACTCAGCAGGAAGAGGCCCTTTTAAAGTTACTTATAAAAATACATATATATGCCTGTTTCTTTAGTACTTATTTTTAAGTATTTAATCATACAAAATAATTTTTAGTGTCTTTTCAAATGTACTCTACACAGATGTGCATTATTCTGATACAAAAAAGAACATAAATTAAAATCAACCCCCAAAATTACACGCAAGTGTTAATCCTGGAGTTAGCAAAATACACTGAGGTATTTTATAGCTCACTGTGCATTACAGCTTTCACCTTCCTAACTAGCTACAGAAACTGAAAATGTGCAGTATTTTTAATTACTTCAGAATATGGCCATAGATGCTAAAATAATAGACTTTTAAAACGCACAATGATTCAGGGATTTTTGTAGGTAAAACTAAACTACAGAAAAATCTTTACAAGTTCCTTCGAACACTGAGCAGAAATCAACTTTCTGTAGTCTCACAGCCCACACATGTCACTTCAAATTCCAAATCCAGATTTTGGAGAGAACATGCATGTTTTTAGGACTCCTACAGCATGCTAGGAAGCTACTGTTCCTATGTATCCTTAATATGAACCAGTCCCCGAAACACTAACTGAACGTAAATTAAGATTTTTGTCACTGATTTTATTTCAGCCTGCAATCTCCATTATTGAGAACAATGGGGTACAAAGCAGAAATCTACTACACATTCTTACGTCGTTTTGTGAATTTTGGCATCTGTCAGTGTCATATAAAACACATTAAAAAAGCAGCACTACCAGTTTTAGCACAAATATTTAAAGCAGTTCAGTATAAACTTTATGTCCAAATAAAGTCTACTAATATCCAGCAAGCAGTGGCGCAGCTGCATTAGCTCATGTAATGTTTCACACATGGAAACCAAGATGCAAGATTACCTCATTTATGGTAACACTCATAAACTACACAGTACACAGTAAACATGTCTACCCAGCAAATTAAAATATCACTGCACTATGCAGCAGCTGAAGCTATCCAGAACCTGTTTATAATCCAATAGAAACAGAAATTTGTCTTCAGTTCTAGAAATAGGGGGGAGGGGGAGAATCAAAGTCTAAGTAAAATAAACTGCACTGCAAGTGTCACTTGCCCCAAGACTTCCTGCTTCCCACAAAAGACATGCACCCATTCTGGAGATCAAAGGTCATAGCTTTACAATAGAATACATTGTAAATAGGTTTAAAATAATTGAACACAACTGCAAACCAAGGACTCATTTATAGCTTGCTAGGGAGAAAAAAAAAAAAGAGCTGTTTTAAGTCATTCCAGTATATGAACTGAAACCTGCATTATAAAACTGCATCTGCTTCACAACTACCAGATCACCACCTGCATACCAGTTGGATTTGGTCATTCCACAGCCTTCTAAATAATGAAATGCCTTGGAGTAAATTACACGCCACCACTGTTTTGATTATCCTCCCCAATGTCTGGAGGAGCACTAAAACCAGCCATACCTGCTGCCGACAGGCTGGGTGCTCAGCAGCTTTCCTAGGACCCGAATCTATCTCCTGCCTACTCTTTCTGCAACACCGAGCATCCACACAAACGCTACAAATACTCACTAACTACACTGGGTTTACTCCTTGCACAGCTGGCCAGTGACTCAGTGCCTGGGATGGTGACGGCCTAAGTCTCAACTGGGGGGCGAGGGGGGGGGGAGATGGCACAACACTCTCTTCCATCCTGATGGCTTGCAAGATCCGGGTCTACATGCTTCAAACAAATCAGCATTTAGCCTGTGCCCCAGAGGTGCTGTCAGTGTGTCATGTATGTAACTATAAACCTGAACTTGGGGATGTACTTACTAGTCATTTATAGCTACCTGCTCTTTCGCGTTTGTAAAATAAATAAATAATTAAAATCTATCTCAACATTTGCTGAAGGAATAAAGCTATCAAATGTAGATGTAAACGCACACTCCCGTCCAACCTGATAAACTCAGTTTTATTTAGTAATGGAAAAGGCCTCAGTTCTGGGCTGAAACAACTCAAAAACTGTTTGGAAAATGAACATTACCAATGAATGCTTTACAATTTATTATAGCTATCTTTGCACGCCGCAGACTCGTTGACAATTTACAATCAGCACTGTTTTTCAACGAACCAAAGCAACTATGTCATACAGGTCCACATTCAGCACCAACAAGTAAAACCTTTGGAATTAACAACGGTTACCAAAAGCTCCTACAGCTCCTTAGGTGTCCAAAACCCTGCATAGGTTTTAATGGGATATTCCTGTGCAAACAAACTATCACCTCAAAGTTACGGTTCCTAAGGTTTATCTGGCATGCAATCTGTCCTGTATTAGTAAAGCTCAAATACCTTCCTCAGGGCATAATAAATATGGAGGTTTGCTGGGATTTGTTAATATATTTGCTATCTCACCAGGATTAAAGGCAGGAAATAATTCCATGATATTTACTTCTCTCTGTTGTTAACCTTAGTTACCTCTATTAGACTAGCAATTATACCACTACAAAACCGTAATCGCTAGTCACAGAGTCACAGCAAAAAGACAGTTCATCACGAGACTGAATTGATGCTCGTTTTAACAATGACACACAAACAATTAACTACTGCCACCTCCTTAAATCTGTGGGTTTCACCCTGTGGTTTGCAGAGCACTTTGGTCTATGGACTACTTTTCTAAGAGACCACAAAGGGTAATTAAGGAAAGTCTTGGCTTACTGTCAGCCGCCTTAAATTTGCTACATGGGAAAATGAACCTTCCATGGAAAATTTTATGGTGGCCCAGAAAAAAAAAGGCACCAGAAAGTCACTGCCATAGAGCTTCTCTTATGCAGCAGAAACAGACCTTGGAATTATTACAACAGTTTTGACCTCTCACGTGCTGCAGGTGAAGAGTTCTCCCAACAAAACCGAAAGTCTGGAATGATCAGGAATTCCAGGAGAATGTGATTTCTAGTGGAACATTTACCTTTGTAGGTAGGGTCTGGCAGATTCATTACCTTTTTTCACCTCCCCTGTTCTGGCAGCGTTTGTGGCTGTTAATAAAATAATGTGATAAAATGTATTTCGTCCACAAAAACATGTAACTGACAGTGTAAGTCTCAGAGTACCCTCTTTTGCCCTGCTGCACATTACTTATTCTGAGTGATAAAGTCCACATTTTTCTTGGAAAAATCAAAATCCTTTACAGACTGCTACAAAAGAACCATTCACTCTCACCTTAAAGGGATTTCTAGTCTCGCTTGCCATTTCTTGAGAACATGTAACCAGTTCTTTCCCACCTTTTTCCATCAAAAAAACCCAACCTCACACACTCTGTAAGAAAAAGCAAATTAAATCTACCAAGCCATATTTACCTGTTTTCCGGTATGTCTAACCCCTTAGAGATGAAAGGTAAGTATACTGAGTAATTTAAGAGCAAGATACAAGACATGGGGTATCTAAGAAGAAACAAGAGTTTTAAATCCTCAGAAATAGAATAGCTTTCTCTTTTTTCTTTTTGGCAATGCACTTTGTTTGCACATTGGCCTTCACAGCAATCCTCCCTTTCCTAACGTTTCATGGAATGCCAAATAATCATACTAGACACAGATTGAGAAATCGGTATCTTCATGTAACCAAAATTAAATAAGATTGAAAATCCGAAGTCTATGTCTTTGTGTCATGGAAAGACAGATCCGTATCAGAGCCCCTGTCTTTTGCACATTGGGAACCCATAAAACAACAGAAAAGAGCTTCACCTCTCCTTTTCCACACAGAGGGTGGTTACATTCTTTTCATGGTACTTCAAAAAGATTTTTTGTGTTAAACAATTTTTCCCAGAAAGCTGGATTCCACCCCTGCTCTAGGACTGCCATCTAAATCTAAGTTAACTAGACCAACCTTTTTGCAAGTACTCATTAGCCAATCTGTATTTTGGGAGATACTTACACTGATACAAAGGTTTCTCCAACTGTAATTAGTTGATGATTATTTTCACCATATTTCATGGTTAAAGTAAGAATTGCTGAGGGTTCAGCTGCAATACTGACTTAAGCGGTTTCTGCCTGTCACACTACTCTAGCCACTCATTCTTGACACCCAGATACACAAACACAACTATTTGTTGGCTGAATAGCAAAGCAAATGAAAACAGAGCCAAATTAAAACCAGTATTTTGTCTTTTCTTCCAAAATTCACAGAATGCTCAATGCTCTGAAAAATGTCAACTCCTGATACTTTAAAAATAAACATTCGTAATTATTAGGGACGATAGATCATCATCTTTAGCCTCCTCTGCACTTATAAAATAGAAATAATACCATTTCCTTATCACGTGATGGTCGCGTAATGGTAAACTTATTAATATTTGTAGACAATTCAGACACTACAGAGTGACTATTAAAGAAAAGGCCATGCAGGATGCTGTTCTCCGACTAGAGTTCAAACAGCATGCAACAAATAGGGTTTGAAGCTGTGTAAATGTAACAGCATGGAGAAGGAAATACAATCAACCCAAAAATCAACAAAACAGTGAGTAACTTACTACATGACTCCTGTTCATGTTGTAGAATGAATACAGCCGGCAGAGAAAAACCAGCACACAATCCTTTGGTTAACAGCTATGTGTTAAGGCGTAAGCTAAAGCAAACTGTACCCATGGCATACAGGCATAGTTTTGGTTTTGCTTTTCAAGTATTTTAAGTCTATGAACTTAGTCCATAAAATATGCAAAAAGAGAGAAAAAAGGATCACTTCAGTTGTATCACTTAGCGCACGAACACGTCTCTACGCAACCTGCAGCTGATTTCTAAACTCATTAAAAGCCACAAAGTAGGTGTTGTAGAATCACGGTTCTGAAAGAATTCACGGCCAAAATATACTTTCTTAATGTGTTCCTGTTGCTGGCTTTGTGGAAAGGCCCTTCAGCTACCAAAGCAAACAACTGAATGATGTGAATTCAGACATGTAATGACTGTAAGGTCAGCACATGACCGCTAAGCATTCATGACCCCAAATTAAGAGGTATTAGCCTCTATCTACTAATCCTTGGGTCACAAATGTACCGCCTGCACCAAGAACATGAAAAATTCCTGAAATTTGCTTACACCCCACTGCTCGAAAGATAGAAAGCTAACATGCATGAAGTGATCAGATAAGAGAAAGAGGCAGTTCTGTTCTCAAAATCATATTAAAAATGCCATGTCTTTCAGTCACCTTTCCTGTTAATGACACGCACTCTGAATTCCTAGAGCAATACAACCATCTGCTGAAAAGAAAAGAAAAAAAAAAAAGAATTTTAAGTTCACAGATCCTAACGGTTCAAATCCAAAATATAATTTTAAAGGACACTGAAAAAAGAGGCCATGTGCATCTTAGTAGCAAATGCATTCAGAAGGTATTACTAGTATGATCCCACTACATGGGGTGTGCAAATTAAGTTCTACATTTTGGCAGGATGGCTTTAGCTTTTAAACTGTGTAAGACACTAAGTTTTAGTGTTTTCACATCACGTGAGAGAGTACAACATTCTGTCGGCAAGATTACATAAAGGATTTTACTGCAAATAAAATCCCAGCTTTTTATGCCATTATGACACATTTTATCCTTGAATTTTACTTGTTAAAATTAATAGCAGCATTTACATTTCCCACACTTTCTTGTTGCAAAAATTACACATTTGTAGTAAGAAAATACTTCAGCAACGAGCCCTTTGAGGAGACCAAAGAAGTTGTGTTAATCTTCTTAGGTGGCACCAGATCTCACTACAAACTTCATACCTGAAATACGAACCTAAGATTTCAGGAAGATATCAAATAGATGTTATTTTAGGTTCGTGAATTAGAATCTCTGCGTAATCACCGGAGACTTTAAAGCTATCTTCATTTACCAATCCCTCTCGTATTCCCATCGTTTCTGTATTGACAGACAGCAACACAAACAGCCCCAGAAGAACTGAACAGATCTGGTGGCTCTATTGATTCTCAGTGTAGTTTCTCATCAGTTTCTTGTGAAATTCTCTGCTTCTTTGCCTGTATCAGAGCTTTCTGTCACTAAGCTCCTCTTTCACTATTCACGTGCCACCACCTTTTCTAGTCTGTTTGTGCAAAGTGATCACTGGACTTGAAAACCCTGGTATTTCAGTGCAGTTCCTAACTGGCTGCTGGCAAACAGATTCTGAACACTACTTTAGTTGAGCTTTTCCCTTAGTCTCTCACTTTTCCTAACATCCTCATGATGCCTTATGATAAACAGAACAGGAAAAAGGGGAATCTTTCAGTTGAAGAAGTGTGATTAAGAAAGAAGCACCCATCTCTAAGAAACGCCGTGGCTCACTTCATGGAATACCACTGGAATACATTCCTTACCTTTCTCCTGCATTGGGACTTACTCTTGTTAGGGGAGTGAGAAAACTGACATACAACAGAGATGGCCATCTGGCAGACCATGGCGAGACCCAGCTTGCCAGGAGTTTTTATCTGCTCCTCTAGCATGCCTGCCCATCAGCAGCTCAAACAAATCGAGGACAACCTTTATACGCGCTGCAGCACGAAGGTGTATAAATCAACTCAAAATCACCAGGATTTACAGTAATGGATAGAAAATTGAGCTAACATGACTGTGTTGATCTAGCCAGGAATAAAACTGACCCGAGTACATGGTATGGACTCATTTCTGGTGCACAGCCCAGCTCAGGGCCCTCTTCTACACAACCACAGTATCAAAGCGGTAGCTAAAACAACACAAGTCAGCACAGTTCTTACACCTTGGGAACAAGGATCTATAAATGGGTCATAAACAGGTTAGATGACATGTCTCACGGGAGGCATCTCAAGCAAATTTTTCCATTAAGTGGTCACCTACTGTTCCAACAATAAAATAGGAACTTCTCGCTATATTCGGGAGAGAAACTTCCAAACCAGAGCGAATTCATCTGGGTATTTCTCTCTTCTAAACTTATTCTAAACCATTAAAGCATGCAGGGCAAAACTGAACTGGGACAGGGTCCAACAAACATGTGTAAAGTCAGAGAACACAATCTGCTACCACTCTGAGGATGGCTCAGCTCTGTCCACACTAGCAGTAAAACCAGGCTAAAAAAAAGCTCTGGGTGTCAGCTATCTTTGTATGCAGCTTTGGAACGGATTTTAATCATAGCTTAATTCTGGCATATACACAGCCCAAGGGTGTATGTGCTGGCATCGGTCTGAAGGGAGGATGCTGACAGTGCAGACACCCAAGTCCACTGCAGAATGGCTAGTTCATGTGCTTTTAATACCTTAAAGAAAGGTTTAATAAATTAACTGACTATAAATAAAATACCCCTATCAGAATATGCAGCAAAATTTAATTCTTAGTTTATTTATATTAGTTTAGGCAAAACATATTAAAACCCTGTTATTAAAAAGTTATTCTGTGATTTACGATGAAAGCAGCGAACACTCCAGCAACTCTTGAGCATGCTCTCACCATCTTCCATTCCTAATCCTCATTACAAAGTTCTTATTCTGCCTCAGAAAGCAGATGGCAAGAGATAATGTCAGTAACAATTAGGAGGCTTCACTGCCCTTAGGGACTCTTCTGCTATATACTTGTGATACTTTTTCAGAGATTTTTAAAACCAGGATACTTTGCACTATGTAATCTAGGGATACTGTGTGGAACATCCTCAAAACAATTACAATAGTCTCATTTTGTTGTCCCTTTTTTCTTTTTTTCCCATTAAACAATGGAGAATTATGTATTTTTTTATTAAATAAAAATGAAGGCATTATAAATGAAACATCCAACATTACTGTCACACTACACACTGCAAAACTAAACCCACTTGAGTTTCCTAATATTTTTAATCAACTTCCTCTAAACTGCTTGCATGCTGTTGAACCTTTCATGTTTTTATGAGCCCAGTTCAACTCTCACTTACAACTAACTTGGATCAGATCCAAAATTTCTTCTTAAACTGTGGCTTAGAGCAATCCTACCCATTTGGCAAAGGACGAACACAAAGAACCTCACAAGAGTATATATTATGTCACTTTACACAGAATTTTGTCTGCTCGTGACCTATATGAATGTCAATTACATTTAAGTTCTTATTAGTATCTTTATTCTTGCTTTACAAGCTGTTGCTTTTTATTAACAACATTAGTCTACCTAAGTAAAACACAAAGAGGAAATAAAACTTCAGAATGAAAAGGAAAAAAGAAAAAGAAGCTGAGGGGTAGATAGATTTCATACAATTAATATGTTGGAGATTAATTTTGAAAATTTAGCATTGAAGACTGAGAAAAGAAAATAACTTCCAAAAGTAAAAAAAAAAGCAGGCTAGCTTGGTTCTAGAGCCTTCTCTGAGTTACCTAAACTGTATCTTTCTCTAGAGATACCATCCAATATCCTCCTCCAAAGCAGCTCCACTAATGGAAGATATACCTGCCCTCTGTTGCTCGTTCAAGTTCCCCTCCACCAGAAGCTACTGTGCCTCAGGTCTCCGACTGACACTGGCACACGAGAACTCCCTGACATATTCCAGTCAAACTGAACCAAGCTAGACAGCTAAAACATTTTCACCTAGTTAGAGTAGCCTGGAAAAAGGGTGAAGTGAACACAAGCATGAGAAATTCTATCGCTGATGTTTTTAACTAATGGTTCTTTCTACTTCAGAGGGAACTTTCATGCTTGAAAAGCAGAACGACGCTATTCATTTAAATTACAGAGTATATGGTATTTGGGACTATTAGAGAACAAAATAAGGACATTAAAACTGGTCTTTTATTTGATTTGGTTACATAGTTGACTGTATACCTCACAAATTTTACTAATGCAGTTCAGTAGATCAGCAGTAAGTACTTAAAGGGGTACCTTGCAGCATGCGCGCTCTTTGAACAAATAAAGATGGAGAGTAAAAATTACAACCCAAGAGATTTGGGTTTGCTGGAATTGCTTCAAAAAGAGAAAACGGAAAAGGAATTCACAGTCCTCGGTCATTTAAGGGTGGACCAACCATCTGAGCAAAGGAACCAACTGCCCAGTACATTTATGACTTGGGTGAGCATGACCTTGATAGTCAAAAGGCTGCATTTGTTTTGCTAAATACATTCTCCTGTTTGACTGATGGGCTATAGTTTGGCCTCTCCTTAAACCAAAAGGGCTACACCTGAACTTCCAATTAAAGGGTAACAACTGGCAGATGTGAGGGAACATCTAGCAGGAGGCTGATGCTGAGCAGATGGGCTGGGGTGCAGCAACCTTTTCCATCAGCTTCCACCCACTGCTTTTGCAAAAGCGCATAATCATCACGCGCCTGACACTACACTTCCTCCAGCAGCAGTACGATACTCCCTGCAGAGCGCCGCGCTGCTAGAGTTAAACCAAGATCAGAAACACAGCTAACTAGAGCTCGTCTACCTCTCCGAGTCCACGCTGCAGACTGCGGTTTAACCATACACCAACTCTACAGAGATGACAGTTGAAGAAGTTTCCGCTCTGAAAGGCTCGCGCTGCTCGGTGGCTAACTGTGCCATTATTTATCTGCGCCACTGCCACCGCTGCGACAGCAACATTGTAAACTGGGTCGCTAAAAGAATAACCTAGGTTAGAAATGTGACTTCCTAGTATCATTTCAGCCATCTAGTTTAGGTACAACCTCACAAATATTTGCTCCCTTACAGAGACACAGATGGGGAAATGTGGTGAGGGATATGAAGAAGAGAAGGGGGACTTACCTTAGCTACAGCCCTGCAAGTCCCCTTTGTTTTGGGAATTTGCCTTAAGATTTTCCTTTCTATAAAGCCAGAATATCTGTTGTACATTCCTAAAGCATCGTTAGTTTGACATGGGCAAGAAAAAGGTACTTTTATTTATTAGAGTGTGAAGAGGTAGGGTACTGTTTCTCTCGTGAAACTCTCATATATCCCTCTATAGCTTGCCTTAACCACTGAAAGTAAGGTATTCTATTTCACATTTTGCACCGCCTAACACGCTAGCTAACTTTTTATTTGTACAGATGCCCACAGTCCCTTTCTGGTTCCTGTCTTTACCCTTAGTATCACTGAATCTAATTACATACTCTGAAAAAATATTACCTTCTAGCACATTTTAATTTTTCATTTCATGAGCAACCTTTACATCCTTATGTTAGGAAGCAGAGAATGTCATTTCCTGATGCATCTTCTCAGTACTATTCATTATGCTTTTGTGATGCTCTTTCTTATTCACCTCTCTTCTAGGAAGAGGAAACTCTTTCCTCATCTGAGAGTTTTTCCTGCCTCCCTATCACTGTCAGCAGCTTTCTCTGTGCCCCAGATGGTTTTAGCAACATTACTGTTCCTCATTCCAGGCTTTCAAAAAGTGGAGTCTTGCCAGGGAAAAGCACTGAAAGCAAAGCCTCAGCTGACTCTCTTCTGTCTCCTTCGATGTAGGGCACAGATGGCCCTGTTTTCTCAGCCCCTCCCTTACTTCAGCTGAAGACCACAAATTCTCAGTTTATTTCTCCACAGCTCCACATATGCAAATGATATCAAAATCTCACTTTCTTTTCCAGCACTTAAGTTGGAAACTTCTCTACATTCTGACTATATTACAAATACTTTATTTAGACCAAACTACCCATCAAATTCAAATTTAGCAGCGTATTTTTACAGATGAACTATAAATAAACTTCAGACAACACTGAAAGAAATCCAACACCACCATACCCTACCAGGTCTCTCACCAGCACATTCTGGTGAGAGACAGTCCTGACCATCATTAGTTCACCTTACGGGAAGAACAAGCGGCAATATTTCTTTGCAAAGCAACTTCCAATCACACACTGTAACTCTTACTAAATTGAGTACAAAACTACCATCTATTTCAAACTGTTTTTCTCCCTTACCTCTACCGAGCTTGTGAAGCAATTTTTCCATGTTAATCAAAATTCTTAAAACATTTTCAACAGTCTCCCTCAGAACACTGTTCACAGGGAGTGCCCAGGCACAGCATTCGGAGAACAGACAAGCAGAAGACAGACAGATTTAGTGAACACCTGTTAAATGGGGCAATGGCTCCAGCACAATTGTTTCCCACTTCATTTCACACAGTAATAACTTTAATGTCCTCCATGGACTCGCTTTCAAACACCAGCTCTACAACATCAAACAAAAAAAGAACTGAAAGCAAATTTAATTATCTAGGTTGCTTCCAATCAACTTTTTTTGGATAAAAGCAATTTCCCTACCTTAGTTTTCCTTTCTTTTCTTTTTTTTTTTTACACTGTATATGCTCAAACTGTCTTATCATTTGGCTTTTTACAATCTTACCCAACCGTGTATCCTTCTCTTCCATGTTTCAATATTTATCATGCCTATGAGAAATTCTTTTACCCTATTAGAAAATCTGCATCTCTCATTACTGCCTTGAATGTCCATAGTCCTCCTTTAGTCTTTGTTCCCCTTTGACTCTTCTGCATCAATCCTGGCTTTTTTATTTTTTTTACTACTTTTTTGTTTGTTTGTTTCTTTGTCTCATTCAAAATATTTGTACTTTTTAGTTTTTATCCTGCTCACCTTGTTTAGTCTCAGACTTCACTAAGACAGATGCATTACATAGAACTGTGTAGTGTCATAACGATTAGCAAGTAATTTATTGTTAGAATGTGGTATGTTGGGTTGGGGGGGTATTTTTTTTCTTTTTAACATGAATGATGCTGGAATTATTTAATACACAGAAATTTTTGAATTATGAAGATCTGCAGATTTTGATGCCAGCTTCTTTAATTTTTTTTTTTTTCCACAAAAGCAAAACCAGGCAGACTACCCAGGAAATCATGTTCCATCATTCCATTAAGCTTTTTTTATTCAGGAAGACTGGCATCTATCAGATAACTTCCAAAAATTATTTAAATGCAAGCATGTCTGGACTTTTTTTTTTCTTTCTTTTTTTTTTTTTTTTAAATATTTTACTGTGCTTACAGGCTTGAGGTCAAGAGTTTGGTTGTAATTTCAATAAAGCAACTTCTATGTAGAGTTCACAATCAAGGTGTAGTGAAGCTATTATTATGGAAGGAAAAGATTTTACAAGCTCTGCTTTCCCTTCCTATTTACATATCCAGACTGGATATAAATGAGATCACTGCTTTTGGCTAACAAATGATCATACTTCACCTACGTTGCTGTTTTTATTTAAAAAGAAGGAAAAAACAATGTTCTTTACATCATCACATTTGCTTTTTACTACATATGAACTTTGTCCTACAGATGCACCTCTCCAATGTACTCCATCATCTATATTATCCAAACCCCATCTTCCAGTATTAGCATTTTTTGATGTGTTACAAAATGAGAAGTGAACGCTTTCAGCATTCTGATGTTGTATTCAAAAGCATGGATTGAGTTTGCTTTCCATTACCTCCCTCATTCTTGAATATATTGGACTTTCTTTGTATACTAGTCTCCTT
Source organism: Megaceryle torquata (assembly GCA_024611175.1). Classification (NCBI taxonomy): domain Eukaryota; kingdom Metazoa; phylum Chordata; class Aves; order Coraciiformes; family Cerylidae; genus Megaceryle; species Megaceryle torquata. Next base: position 40,202 of record JANIJG010001279.1, on the reverse strand, counting down.
TACAAGTCAAATCGATAGAAAGTCTTCCCTGAAAATTAGTAAAACCGCTACTGCAACAGAATTGGATTGAAATAACTGTGAATTTATGGCTGTATTTCTTAGATGGCACTTCAATAAAACTAAGTTGTTCTTATACATGCAAAGCATGTGTAAGTAAGTTGTACACACAGAAAAATGTCTACTTTTGTTTATTCCCAGACTTTATGAATGTTTTCTAATAGGCCATAGATCATGTTCCCTAGAAAAACTTCTTCTCTACTTTTCAAAAAATGTCCTCTATTGAATGATCCTTTTATTTTCCCTCTAGAATACCCACTGGTTAGGTTTTCAGTTGTGCTGAATTCACCTCAGCGTGGTTACGCTGCCATTACTAAGGTTATTCCAGACTTCCTGCACCTATGAGATCTGAATAAGATGCTTAAAAATATGTAATGAAGGTCTGATTCTCCTCCCTTCCTATGCTACTACTCAGACCTGTACATGCTATCATTAAATCGAAAGACTGCTTACAATTATCCGGTGTTTCTTGATTCTAGCCTGCACATCTGTGTCAAAGATAACACAGGTTCTAACTTTGAGGAAGTTAAGTCTAACAGTGCAAAAAACCCTGCAGTGATGCACACGGATAATGAAATTGTTACCCGTGGCCGAGTTGGTAGGAGATGAGTGCAGTGGTACAGTGACACAATTACGCCAATACACCACTTGCCTCAGGTGCAAACCAAAGGGGTTTAAGGCAGTGCTGGTATTCTACATGGACAAACCCAAAGGGAAAATCGGAGAGGCAATCGCTAACTCTGCACATGGCAGTCATGGAAGCACTTCTGGAGGAGAGAAGGAATCCTGCTGCTTAAATTTTAACACGCTGTCCTACATTTCTTCAACTGGTTAAGGGACTTTCTGTGTTCCTCTGCCTGTTAAGTACATACATGGTGCAGCCCCTGTGCTTCCCAGGACTGTCTTGTTTTCATAGATGAGGAAAAAAAAAAAAAGTGTTAAACAATATCAAGTGTTTAAATACATGCAGTCCAATATGCCAGCAAAGTGGACCTTTCACATCCAACTTCACAGAAGAATAATGTATCTGACATCTTTCTGGATTAGACTGTTAAGTTTCTTAGACTTCTATGAATGGAAATGTTTATTTTGTTTGATACAAGGAACCTCACCTTCTGCACAAACCCTCTTCCATAGTCACAGCTTGAAAGCAAAGCAAAGGGAATGCAGCATAGCGTTTTAAGTTGCACTGTCAATAGTCACATTTAACCATATACCTGTTTTAAATGCATTGCACACTCACGTGGCATAGAAATACAAGGATTTGCCAGTAAAAGCAAAGTTATGGGCTACATTCCAACCTACCTTTTCTCTTACAAATTTATGAAAATGATTTTTTTTAGAAATGAAAAAGCTTGTAGAGTTGATAGTTACCCTCCTGTCAAAAGATAGCATATAAATCTCCTATTGTACGTGGATTAGAATTTCCAAAGAAAAGCCACAAGACATCACCAAACATCAGAGCTACAAATGGAAGTAACAGTTCAATTGCATGTATATTTCATGAAGTACAGTTTGAAACAACTGGTACCAAAATTCTTCTTCACCATGATCCATCACCTCTCTAGAGAATGAACAGATATGTAACATGCCAACAGAGCCACCTAGAAGAGCTCGAGTTGAGTGAAGAGTTCACAGAGCTATGGTTTGCCTTCTTTCTGTTCTACACACCAATTCTGTTCACATTTCAGATCAGCTCAGGTTGCCAGAAGCATCTTAATCACGCAGCCCATGCAGACCCATCTGCATTCTAGCTTTTGAAGACTACATCCAACCCTGCTTAAACTAGAATTTCGAAGTGGGTGCTGCACAGGTAACACCTAACGTTGCTAATTAACCCTGCTTTCATTTTAGCCTTTCTCCCACTCACTAATGTTTTGAACATATTTAACAAGTAAGCTAGTAGCAAAAAGCTAAGATTAACAATCTAGCAATCTCAAGTGATACAGTTCATACCCACCTGATTTTCTACAGCACTTTCTGCAACACCTTTGTAAATACACAGCTGCAGAACCAGGAAGAAATATCACGAAGAGACTTTTCAAGACAATAAAAAACCCCCAGTGCATTCCAAGGGATGGGCACTGCAGTTCAGTATCTTTGACTAACAGCAGTAGTTTTAATAGACTGAAAAGTAGCATAATGTTCTTGAAACCAACTTTACTGTTTTTTTTCATCCCTTTACTTTCCATAGATGAGAGTGAAGACTCATAAAAAAATGCAGTTCTGAGTATTGTTACGTTACCTTGCAGGGTATGTTGCTTTTTCAGTGTTTTCTGGTGCAAGGTGGAGTAGTTTGTGCTAAAAAGTAATGCACTGTATCAACCGATAACGATCCTCTCATTCCTACTGTAGATCTTTCCTACAACTGGAGGTTCTTGATGCTAATTCATTCTGCTCCACTCAAATCTGTATTAGGGTGAACAGCTGGCATGCCCTTCCTTTCCATTTTACTCATCGTGGCAGGATAAATTTTGTACATAGTACCTTCATGTATTTAAGTATTTCATTTGTTTCAGAAAGCGTCCTAGCTTTCCATCACTACATTTTCAATTATTTGAAAATTGGATTTCAAAACTCTCAATCCTGCACAGTAATCTCATCACTGCTCTAATTTGTCTTGCATTTTCCCCAGCACTGAATCAAATGGATAAATCATTAATCATGAAAGGACTAACTCTGCAATAAAGCACTAAAACAGTTAAATTGAGATATATTGTGGAAAGCTGCCTTGACAGACCTCCACAACTTTATTATCATCGAAGCAATCTAATTTTCAAAAAGCTGAGGCTCATCAAAGCTGTGCAAAATTTAGTTATTATCAGCTGATTAATAGTTTTAAATTAATTCTTACCTCTTCAGGCATCCAACCTTCAATGAGAGGATAAAATAGATCACTTCACTACCCAGAACAAACAGAACTGCTTTACTGGGATTTCTAGCTATTCCTAACTATCAGTGGGAAGTAGAGACTTTTCCTGGGTGGCACCTGGGCTTTGTGAATGTTTATTTTCACCAGCATGATAACAAAGGCATCCAGAATTTCTATCAGCTTTCATGGGGGTAATTATCACTAACTAAGTCTAAAAGCATATGTCTATTTCCACGTCTGACAACTACTGGTTGTCTTTAAGAATCTTTAAGATTTCTGTACCCAAACACCTGAACATCTTTTATACTCTTCCCTCCCCACTTTACTTGGTATCCCACCAAGTAAACATTCTGCCCTTTGCTCCCATACTAATGCTCTGAAGACATCATAACTTTGAAATAATAAAGTTAAGGATGCAGTAGGTTTTTTTCTGTTTTGTTGGGGGGGAGGAATTATAATTTTATCAAATTTAAATCTTTGTAGGGTTTTAACTTCTATTAAGCAAGTACTCTTCATTCCCATTACACACAGATACACGTATAAAACGGTGGAATTCTACAACAATACATTTCCAACTTCAGCTGTGTAAAATGAAAAACATTTGCAGGTATCTTAGCAGTGGTTTTATGGCACGAAATATAATACACAGCTTTAGAGGTATATAAAAAGGTTTCGGAATGGTAAAAACACAGCCACTTTTTCACCCAACTGTAGACTGTTCCAGGGAAAAATATGCTACCCTCCACTGATTTGTGCCATTATAAAAGATTGTGCTATCACAAACTAATACAAAGTACCACCCATACGCAGAAGCAATGTGTGCATTTTATACTTCTTTGTATTGCCTGGAATGACACCCTGATGTTATCATTTAGCTCATCGTGGCATTCCATCAATCAAACCCCAGTTTTAATTATACACCACTCTGCTCTTTCTCTCGGAGCAAGCACAGAGGATATCCAACCATCTATTTCAATTAGAATACATACTTGATAGAATTAAAAATAGGTTAGGAATCACTTTTAAATCAGCTATCAGCCTGTCAATTAATGTTCTGAACCCCTGCTATTGACCCAGTACTGTACAAGCTGTTATTATGCACTGTCCTACATATCATCTGTTCCTCGTGCTGGTCTGTTCCAGAAAGACAGACAGCTGCAACAGTATATCCCTGTTCAACCTGAGGACCATCTGACTTTAATTGTAGCACACAGCTTGATGTGGGTCTGGTTATGAGAAGCCAAAGTATCACACTGTAATAATCTGAAAAAGCAGAAACCTGCCAACACAAGGCTGCAAACAGGGGCTTGGGCTGGCTGGCTGGCTGACGGGCTGCAGGAAATATGATTAATGAGCAAGGTATAATGATATCAGGAACCCGATTAGCACCACAAAAAGGTCACAGATCAAAGCAGTATGCATTTCATGAGCTCCAATCATTGTGTAAGATCGGTGGACTTAAAGAGGTAAACTGAAATGCAAAGGGAGAAAAATACCTATGTGTGATAGCTTACAAAAGGAACACTTAAAATACTATAATCACTGTCTGGTCTGAACCAGCAAGCAGTAAGGAAATATTAATGGAATGAACCAGCCCATGCCAGGTAGGAACAAGCTTTTTTGGATACCATCTGTGAGGAACCGAGTTTTAAGCATTCTTCCTAAACACACCTATTCTACTCTAAAATAAAACAGTGCTAATTTGATGCTGGTGGCACCCAATCCACTAAGTATTACCAGGCAAAAGCAATGCGATATTTGCATGCAATTTTCTCAGTTTTATTCCACTGCAAAACCAGCAGATAACAGAGGGCATCATCCATACCAGCAGTGACAGGGCCACCACCACCATGATAAGGTTAATTATGCCACATAGAAGCAGTTAATGCAATTCATTGGTGCAGAGGTTTCAATTTAATGCTACCAAAGTGACCAAAACTTGAATTACAGCAACAGTATCAGGGACCTACAGTGTCACCAAAAGGGACAATGTGTGGCAGAATTTAATATACCATCACTTGGGCAATTATTTCTCACTTTGATAATTCACTTAAGCCTTGTAAAAAAATAAATCTGTTCTGTCCAATTATGGAATGCTTGAAAATTGCTTATTCCTGTAAAAGTTGTTCTTCTTTAGCAACTGATTTAGGGCAACTTTTGCACGTTCTTTCAATACACCATTTGACAAGTAGTAGCACAAGGTCTACATCCAAAGCAGAAGCTACAAAGCCAAGCAAATTACTAGCAAAGGTGGTGTTTTGATTAAAATAGTTTCAAAGTCACAGTCACTAATGAATTAAGTGAGATGTGAGAGGGAGAAAAAGCTGGTCCCGGGCCTAGAAACTCAGACACTGGGTATCCTGGTGCCCTGGCAGTGCCGGGTTAACAGTTGGACTTGGTGATCTCAAAGATCTCTTCCAAACAGAACGATTCTGTGATTCTGTTTCATGTCACCAGTAAAAGTACAGTGTAAAGCATTCAGATAATTTACAAAATCTCACATTGCTTCTGATGTGACTGTTCTGCAATTTTTGATGTTCTCCCAACAACAGAACTTTTTCAATTCCCCTTTTCTAACTTAGGAATATCAGGATATGATCAAGCTGCAGTCTGGTATCTGAAGAGTTTTTGAGAGCTTCCATGCCTTAACTCAGTATTTCCCACTTAGCCGATTACCGCGTGAGAACTGCAGCCACATTTTACAAGACTCATGAAAAAAAATATTCTGTAATTTATTTGCTGCAGAATCCTCTCCTTTTAAGAAGAGCCTAGTGTCACAGCTTTGAGAATGTGCTGAAACACCAACAGGGATACTGCAACAGCTCCTCTGTAGTTCATTACACTGCCCAGAGGGCACGGTGAAGCTAGCCAGTGTTAACAACAGGATTTTCCAAAACAGGGAAGAGAACAGCAATACAGGTTTGGGCAACGAAGCAGGCAAAAGACAATTTGGTTTTATCTTCTTGTAAAAAGTGCTTTGAAAAATATAAATTTAATTGAAGAAATGGTAGAAGATTTAAAACGCAACCCTCTTTCCTGAGGCATTCACTGCTCTTTGGAGTTAAGTGAATACTAAAATAATCAAACAAACAAACCCAAAACAACAACAAGACCAAAACCCAAACAACTAAAATTATGCTTAAGTAACCAGAGTGACAAGTATTTCTACGTTTAAACAATCTTTTTCAAGTCTTCTGCAATGTGTTGCCTGTATTAGCTCTTTAGAACCCCAGGAGCTGACAGACAAATGGGAGGAGATGTCCTGCATATTTTAACAACACTCAAACTTTCTTGAGCAAATCTAAAGAACCAGCAATATTTAATGTGTTTTTATTTCCTAAACTTGTAAATCTAACACTTCTGCAGATAATTTCAGCCATAGTCCTACAGAAACTATAAAAAGCTCCATTTCAGAAGAATCTTGTGAGACTGATGTTATTTGACAGACAACAGAGACAGCCATCTTACCAGTCTGTTTATGCGAACAAATTCTTCCGGGGTTTTGGCCCATGGTGGAAGTTCAACATCAGACACCACTGTTCCATCATCCATCACTCCCAGGTTGTAATTGTTGCTGTTGACAAATATCTCTGGGAGGTAATAGAATTCAGGAATCAATTCCTGCAGAGAAATGAAAAACAATGCAATGTTATAATTTCTGCCAGAGGGTGGACTTTGTCATGTTAAAAAAAAATTATTACAATTATTAGATTAAATCATTAGGTAAAGAGAATATTCCAAATCCTCCCACAGACATCCCCCTTCTCCCTACAAAGGAGAAATTCTCTCTTACAAACTTTTAAAAACTGAAACCTTTAGATACGGTAAATCTTTATAATGCTTTTAATATGACAAAGAACTAAGACACGACAGGCTATAAACCAGCAAAGTCAGAACACGGGTTTTGATTGCATAACGCACACAGAGAAACTTATAAAACTGAAGTAATGAATGTCACATGATACAAACAATATTTAGTGGAAAGCAACAACCACCAAGGATGTTGAGAAGTTGGGGCAAACTGCTTCTTTTACATATTAACACGATCCAAATTTTTAAGTCCTAACTCAGAAATGACAGTCTATAGTTTGGGGGAAAGTAGCACTCTATATATTAATTACACTGCTGTAAAACCCATTTATGTTCTTATTCTCTCTAACATAAAGAGTCTAAGAACTTAATGTTTTGGCTATTATCTAGGACTGGTCAATGCCCAGAAATATTTTTTTTTTGGTAAATTCTAAAATACCTGGAGTTATACCACATATTCAGAAGAAACCCAGTGTCAAAGCTGAATCAAGCTAATATTTTCCTTTTATTGAGGTCATTAACTCAATTAAGTGTCCAGTCCATAATTACAAGGAAGAATCAAGGATAAGTTCACACACACACCAAAAAAAAAAAAAAAGGAAGGAATTTCACATGGTTACAAGGTCTGTGTACGCACTAAATTCTTTGTAAGGGTCATCACTGCTACAAGTGTGCTCTACCAGCCTGTGCTGAACAGGACATTTAACATTCCATTTTGCTGGCCCACCCTGGCTCTTCTGCAGGCAGAGCCTGCTACCCTAAACACAGCTGAGGCAAAAATGAAAGCACATGCAGCAAAGGAATTGTAATTTCCAAGTCTTATGAGAAAAATAAAGTAATTCCAATTGCTAAACAAAGAATTTTTTTAAGCAGAAAATGGTACGTTCTAGTGCAGAACTGAACACAAAGTGCTAGGAAGCAAAATTACGCTCAAAACCATATGGATTTTCTCCTGGATTAGTGCTTTCCCTGTTTTGCAAATAGAGCAGCAACTCGCTAAGTTGTCACTGTTTTGTAAAATACGCCCTAGGATGTACATAAAGTGATTAGAACCTTTTATAAATGCCAGCTCTTGTCCTAACACTTAATAGAAAAGGCCTATTAAGCTCTAACATAGATACTTCTGCCCTTAATATATTCTAAAGGTGCTTTCTTTCGGTGGAACTTGCTGTTGGGACTGAGGTACACCCAACAAACCTGGCAATTTGATGGATTTAGAAAAATTGACCCGCTAAATTAGAGAATTTACTTCCTTTGTAAAGAAAGGATCAATACGTGTAATTGCTTCAGGAAGTGTGTTTCATAGCAAATGGCTGGTGTAAAATTGGTCTTCCATACAGCAAGTGCAAACTTCGTGCCACTTAAGTAGAAAAAAACCCCCAAACCCATCAGACTGCCCCACTGGCTTTGTCTACAGTGGGTGTAGTATGCGGCTACGTCAGAGGCTCAGCAGAAGAGATGTGAAACCCGGCCTTGACATGGGTCAATGGATCAGTGGTCTCCCAGATAGCCCCTCAGGGCCAGCTATGGCATGAGCAGCTTTCCAAATGGCTGAGTGCAATAGGGAGGTCATCAGATTGTGGACAAGGTCAATCTGAAGTAGCCAGGGCAAAGGCAGGAAAGATCAAGCAGGAATTAAGCTATTATCACCTCCATCCTTGTGTGAAACACTGCTTGGCTTTGAATTGTACATCTTTTTGTTTACAGTCACCTTAATTAACCAGGCAGGGTAAAAACACGCTTCAGTACCAAATGCTTGACAAGTACTCGATAGAAAAAGAGATTCAAAACTATTTAATTGGATAAGTGAAGGAAGAAGAATGCAGCAAGGATAAACGTTTGTAAAAAAGAAAGTACTCCAACACTTAAGTTTCTGTAGTTTTTTATCATCACAGAAACTAACAAAGCAAAAGCAGAGACACTGGACTATTAAATCGATGGCCACATGCACCACAAATATGAAACCATAGCATGATTTCGAATACTTAAACCATAAGCTCATTACATATGTTACTGATGGTTTTATTTTATAAATATATATATATATCTGTACAGCTATTAGTTCCTTTCAAGATCAGAAAACGTTTGGCTTTCTAGAACACACATTGTTTTCATTAGATTACACAGAAACAATATGCTGCCTGGAAACTTCAAAATTATCAGTAACTTCTCTTAGTTTGACCGTTAGAAACTTTTCATTCCAAGTTATTTCATTACTCCAGAAATGAGTTTTCAGAAAGTTCAGTCACCATAACAATACATTTTTATAAAAGTTGCTTCTTCAGTATCTGATTTTTCCTGTCTTTGACCATGTGTTAGTATTTACACATGGGAAAAGGGAGTGCGAAGGGATGCACTGAGCCATTCTAATTCAGCAGCATTTAGCACCCGTTCTCAGTAGCTTTCTAGGGGTGAAAATGACAGCATTAGCTAAAGGCAAACAGTTGTTCCTAAAAACAGTGAATAAATCTGATAATAAAATACTTAGTTTTTGTCAAGGTTGCAAATATTATTCATGTATTTGGTAACTGCAGCCCTTAAGAGTCCTTCTCAACTCTGCTTGTGGGGTCTTCTCCCTTTTTCTTAAACTATTCACATCATGTGCCTAGACTGACAGTAAGGCAGCAGATGCTGACTCACGCGTGCGACTCCATTAATAACGTAACTTTCTGGACACCTGAGAATGTTAAAAAGATCAATTAATGCACTTTTTGGTTATTTTTGAGGGAAGGGAGGAAGGACTGACTTGTGGTTTCGCACAAATACCACGTGAAGATGCAGGAGCAGACAGGAGGGACCAGACTGAAGGACCATTTAGGATCTCACTTGGAACCGGGACAAGGACTGAAAGGCTAACACAGAGCAAATACAGTCTTTCCACGGCTTTCTTACAGTTAAATAGTTCTGAACTAATCCATGCTTCTGATTTTTGACATCATTAACCATGGGCGCCACCCTGTAGTTTGGGCTGCAAAGGTTTTTCCTTTGGCTATTCTGCTTCCTAACAGTTCCCGTAGATGGTTCTAGTACCCACACTGTGAGAAGCAGTAAATACTAATTCCTCATTCACTCTTCTATATGCCCTTCTGGATACTATAGGCCTAGATAACCACATTCTTCCTCTGTGGTTTCTTTTTGTAAGCTAAAGAATTCTAATCAATTCAGATTGGTTCCCTCTGAAGGTCTTTCCCTTCTGACTAACCCTTTTGGTTGCCTTCATACTTTCTCTAATTTGATTGAATCCCTCTCGAAATTTTACGCACTCGGCACACGTACAGAACCGGTCAAACTGCCCCACGTTTCTATTCTTCATGTGATTTCACAGGAAAATGAAAACATCTGTATGTTTTCTTGAAGTTCCTGCTTTAGCACAATGGTGTTGAAAATTAGTTTCAGAAATTCCTCTGTTGGAATTTGCCAGTTCTACGGGGTAGGGACAGACATCCTTATAATAAGCAATAGTTCACTCCTGCCATGGTTTCCTTCTGGTTTCATCACAACTGATGAAGGGGCTCGTGCTGAATGTCAGCATGAGAGTCTAACACAACACTATTTACACTGCTATTTAAAAACCAATAATTACAAAAATAGGAAGATAAAATTTGCCATATCTTATTAAAATGCTTATATAATTCTGCATATAATTAAAATACAATTTTACTCCTGCCTTTTACCACAGGGACACAATGATTCCTAAAAAAAGTTCACTAAAAAGTTTGTTTCACAAACGAGTAATATCAGCAGAACGTCAGTTTAATGCTGGGAAGTTATTGCCATGTTTGCCACCACACATAAAAAAATGAATCTATACAAGATACTTAGTTTTTTTAATGTAATGAAATGGTATTATTTTCTTCTGTTTGGAAAATAATAGACAGATGCATTTTGAAGCACAGTTACGATCTGCAAAACTGTCTAAAAACAGTGACACAGATTCCTAACCATATTAAAACATTCATAAGATACCAGACCTTCAAACTAAATTATTTGACAATCCCATTAAGCAATATTAAGCCTATATATAACCTGTCAAACAGAATAATAAAAATGCATATTAGAAGGCTAGGGTTTTATTCATATAGCCACACTGTATTTCCTCTGTTAGGGGACTTAAAATGCATACTAACACATTAAATTAATTCAAATTTCATGTTTTCATCACACTTCAATGTAATCATTTTCATGACTGTGGGAAAGTACAATTTCTAAGTACCCCTGAGTTTCCCTACGTGCTGGCTTTGGCTGGGGTAGGGTTGATTTTCTTCAGAGTAGGTGGTATGGGGCTGTGTTTGGGATTTCTGCTGGAAACGGTGTTGATAATTCAGGGATGTTTTGGTTTTTGCTGAGCAGGGCTCAGGCAGAGTCGAGGCCTTTCCTGCTCCTCACATCACCCCATCAGTGAGCGGACGGGGGGTGGAGAAGAAGCTGAGAGGGAACACAACTGGGACAGCTGACCCCAACTGGCCCAAGGGATATCCCAGACCATACGACATCGTGCTCAGTAAATAAAACTGGGGAAGGAGGAAGAAGGATAATTTCAGAGTTACAACGTTTGTCTTCCCAAGTCCGTTACGTGTGACAAAGCCCAGCTTTCCTGGAGATGGCCAAACACCTGCCTGCCATGGGAAGTGGTGAAGGGATTCCTTGTCCTGCTTTGCTTGTGTGTGTGGATTTGCTTTACCTATTAAACTGTCTTTCTCTCAACCCATGACTTTTCTCACTTTTACTCTTCTGATTCTCTCTGTCGTCCCACCAGGGGGGAGCGAGCGAGCAGCTGTGCAGTGCTTAGTAGCCAGCTGGGGTTAACCCACGACACCTTCCATCTGCTCTATGTGTGTTATTTCTCGCAGAACTAAGAAACTGCCTCAAGACATTGCCTGAAAGTCTCCCAAATTGTAAGAAAAGGATTGCAGCAGGTCTCCATTAAAATTGAATTAATGAACAAATCAATTTTCTTATCCCGTTAAAGGTCTAAGAGATTATATTTCAAATGGTTCCTAGTTTAAGAAAAAATGTTGAAATCTTCAGTAATTTACAATTAAGCAAAGAAATTAAAAAATATACTAACTAAACATCTGGGATTTTATAATTTTCTTTAATTATAAAATCGTAGATGTTTAGTTAGTATATTAATGAAATATGATAATTGCATTAGCAGTTGATTCCTTACTGATCCATAAGTAGCTTTTACTAAGTCAATACCTTATTGCATAAAAAAAAGAAATGCATCTTTAAGGCACTTTAACTCCTGATAGTCAACACGGGGACTATATAAACACAAAATGATTTTAGTGTTTACTGAGGTTATATGTAAAAGTATGCTGTGGTATTTACTGACCATATTTATGCACTATGTAATATGTAGTTCACATTAATTTGATAACGAGAAGGACTGTACTGAATCGTAAAGAGAAACCTTGAAAGGTCACCCCGTCCCCCTTGCCATTCACGGGCAATTAGAATCACGGACAATTATTGAAAGATGTTTCTCTGCCTTGCTCTTTGAAAATTTTCAACGATGAGGGTCCTATGAATTTCCAGTGTTCATCTGTTCAGGTCACTAGAAAGTCTTCTTACCATCCAGTCTGCTTTTGCTGCAGCTGGAGCCCATTTCTTGTCCTCTTGAGACCGAACGCAAGGAGCAGTTGTCCCCTTTTTACACATATCAATGCACGGGAGCGGCTCTTACCTCGGGGACTGCAAGATCCATTCCCACCAGCACTTTCTGACCACTCTTCCCCTCCCACACTAAGCACACATGCCAGCACCAAGGCTGGCATGGTGGCATGCTGCAACAGGGAGAATACAGCAGAATTCATCTCGATGTAAGAAAGGAATTCTTTACTGTGAGAATTATGCTTCGCTGGAACAATCTCCCCAGGGCTGTGGTAGAGTCCCCATCACTGGAGGTTTTCAAGATGGGATTGGACAAGGTGCTAGATAATCTAGGCTCCTTTTCCCACGAAAAGTTGGACCAGATGATCTTTCAAGGTCCCTTCAGTCTGGGCTGTTCTATGACTCCATGGAATGGAGTGCACCGTGCCTGCCAGCCAAAATCCCCAGCAGGGTAAAGGCATTACAACTGCCACTGCCAAAGCGCTTTCTTTTTCTGTCCTTGTTACTCTTTCCTCCAAAGCAAACAACTAAAACCTTCAACTTTATATCACTGGTCTCATTTTCTAGACCTCTGCTCATTCTCCTTTAGACTTCAGCAAATTTGTCCATAACTTACTTGATGTTTATTTTTTCAACAGCTACACAAAAAGTTTGGAGCAGATATTAAAATATTTGTTTAATTTTCAATGCAATTATGGCAGGGCATAGAAGAAATAGATGACAGATATTTGATGGAATTTTCTGATCCATACACCCAGATACCTACATTTTTAACTACTGCCATTCCCACAGATTACCATATACAGATCTGACTGAATTTAGAATTACTTTGTACAAAGAGAAGTATTTTCCTGTCACAGATCTTGGTGCAATTTTAAAGAAAAAAAATCTTTCGTGAAAACCAAAGATCTTCATGCTAAATATGTTAAAAGTTTTGCTATACCAGACATACAATTTATGGTTACAAATCTGAATTACTACTTACCCGCTTCTGAATTTTGTTAGTCATTGCTCTTGGACATCTTTGACCTTGCTACTAATATGACATGAAATTTCTCTTATACAAAGGTAATGTTGCCAGTCTGGCAGCAACTTTATTTCCTCTAACTCTTGAAACTCCTGTCTATTAGATGGAGAAGTATAAAACAATGCAAAGCACATGTAGAAAAGCTTATCAGGTTACAGGGTGTCTTAGGCATGCTCGTGTTAGGCAGCCTGTTTCAATCAGCCCAAGTGGCCATTCTGCAAGGGGAATTTTTTTTTTTACTACAGATTTTAAAGTCATGAAATTTGTCATCCTCCAGTTTCTGAATGTTCTAGCAGTGTGAAACTCTAGTTTCTTGCATCTAGTACCAAGGTTTAACCATGCTGCTTAACATGCCTTTCAACTGGCCATATTCAACCCTGCAGCTCTTAATGTGCTCACTGGCCTATCTACAGCAACCTCCATTTCTTCCAAAAACATTTTAAGTTTCTTGGGTCATTTTCTGAAGCCAAACTTAACAGCAGGTTATAAAGATCACTAAGTTTGCACAAGTTTAAAAAACCAGAAGCAGGCGAGTAGAGCCATTATACCTTGTGTGCGTGTGACTTGAGAGGCCCAGCTAGTGCAGCCTAAGTTCACATTTTAGTAGTCTCCAGAGAAACTACACAGAAAAGGCACCATAACAAATGTCCCATCACTGAGAAATTCTTAATTTGAGGCTTAATTCTTAATAATTCTTAATTCTGTGTAAAATTCTAAATTTTACAGCTTTTTTTGAGTGAAACAATTGCAAGAAGTAGAGCCACAGAAGACAAAGTATCATCTGTTCTAACAGTTACAGAGGACTTTTTTTCCTTTATTTTATTTCCTTTATTGCAACTATTAATACACTTTCCCAGGTATACAAAACCCATTAGGTTTTTTTCTACTGTTAGGTAAACACAATTTTCCCAATGTTAATGTTTGTTGTCCAGAAAGGTCAATGATGGAATCCAGATTCTCAAGTCTTCTTGAAGACTTGAAGAATCTCATACTTGAAAGAAAAAATCCACACTGCCTACAAAAGTCCACATTGAATATGTGGGGCCCGGAATGAGAAACAACAGTCACAGAAACTAAGCAACGTCTATGACTGCAGGTAACACTAGCAGTATGTTAATTTTGTGCTATATTCTGTTTGTAGCTGGTTCCAGATCTAGCTTGTCTACAAGAACAAAGATTTCCCGCACAACGTTTGTGCTTGTTTGGATAAAATGCATCGGGACGCAGACAGGAGCAGGTTTAACACTCCAGTAAGAAAAGGACCCAGTAACTCCTGTGGATGCTCAAGTTTCCCTGGATGTGCTTCTTTCAGTATAAGTATGTGAAAAAGACAGGATTACAGGACATGTTATGACTGGATTTCTATATCATTTCATTATTAGAAGTCAAAGGCTTATTCTTTTTAAATAAATGTTTTGCATAGGCCTTTAAGAGCTCACTGATGAAAGGTCTTGCCTGGATGGAACTTTGGAATGTTTTCTCTAAGTTTCTGGTCTCCTAGCATCTCCTTTTGAACAAAACTAACCAAATGCACCAAACCCCCCCCCCCAAATAACCCAACAAACCCAATCCATAAGCACATGAAAAAGGAACATACAGAAAGCAGTAGAGGGAAAGCTATGAAGAACACAACATAACTCTATACTAGTGATTGTAACTTGCTTAAAAATGGTAAAAAAAAATAATCTATTACTTTAAAGCCAATCTAATTTTCTTTTCAAAAGGTAACCTGAGTAATGGTGACGAAGGAAAAGAGCTAAGATGTTACTTCACTTCTGAGAAAGACCCCTGAGACTGTCTCAGTCTCCCACGACATTCTCAGAAGCAAAGTAGAGAAATGGAGATGAGATTAGGTTACAATAATGTGGGAGTACCCAAGTTAGAAATCCATAGTCCAAGAGCAGTTATCAATAGCTTACTGTCAAACTGGGAGGACATAGTAATGGGGTCTGCCCTGCTCCTAATACCAGTCAATAATCTCATTAATGACCTGGCACAGAGGGTACAGTAATAAAATCCCACATGACACTAAGAAGGCAACGTTTGGAGAACAGTGTGAGAATTTCAAATAATCTTGAGAAACTCTATATATGGTATTAAAAGAAAAAAAAAGAAAATAAAATCAGCAAAATATTACACTTGGAAGAGAGAAAATGCACGCAAAGAGCAACACAGGTAACAATTATAATTGTAAGTACAACGATAAATAAATTTATTCCAACGGGTTAGTTACCAAACCGGAAATAACAACTGCTTCTGAATGAGTATGTACAAACCTACTCATCCATCAAAGGAAAACAGCAACCCAAAAGAACAGACAGACTTGACTTGGGTATTTTGCAACTTAGCCCAAGCCCCAAACCAACCCATTCTTCTGTTAAACGCTGCCGGGCTATCCAGGTTTGCTTTTTATTCGGTATTAACAAAAATAACCAGGATTGTTTGCACCAATAATGCAAATTAAGTAACAATTCAAGGAGTTAATGGTCATGCCTGTCTAGTACTTTAAAGGTACTAGGAAAAGTACTCTCGCAGAAGTGAAATCTGTTTAATATTCTTCGGTGCAGAAGATTTAACTTCAAAACACATAGTTAATCATTTAAAGGCAACAATGCTGAGTTAATTAGTAAATAGCAATGCCAGAGTGGTAGTGAGACACTAGCAAACTTCCAAAGGATTTTCATTTGCATTGCTTAAATAAATGGATAGGGGAGAAATAGGAAATTAAATTTTATGCAACATATCACCTCTAGAAATCAAAATCTGTAAAGTTCAACCAAAGGTTATACTACAGTGCAGCATTAGTTTCCTGCTTTGATCATCAATCCAGGGCTTTCACAGGATATTGACAAAGATTGGTTGTGACCACACATATGCTTTAGCTTTTTCAAAGTGATACCAGCCAACAAGAGTTACTTCCAAAGCCAGCTCATGTTAGTCCTCCTTGTCATATGCGATGCCTCCAACTAAGATTAGGAACAATCTTAGGACGGCAAGCATCAGTAACTACATTCATTCTTTCTGTATGAGAAGCAAGGAGAAATAATTTCCTGTATTCAACTCAGTGGTTCTAAAAATTCACATTTTTTTTCAGCTGGAATAGGAATAAAACCTTCTTTTTCCTTTGTGCCCTCTACTTCCCATGCACCAAGATACAATACCATTCACTTTGGCCTGCTTCTTTCAAGGTCTTAAAGGTGGCTTCCCAGTGCCTTTGTATTTCTATAAATCAACTCATTAAACTGCTATGATTTCATCAACAGGAATCCAGAGAGCTCATGCTCAAAAAACCTGAATATTATTTAATCAGACACAGTAGCTGACTACACTTACGTTCCCAGCCCATGAGAAATGCAAAGGAAAGCTTAAAACCCTTTCACTTGTTAAGAAATAAATGATTTTATCCTGTGTTCACCACAGACTAAATGGTGTGGACAGTCAGATACTACAGCAAAGTCATTTCCATGTCCCTCTCTATCTACATTTTCAAGAGATTTCTCCCTCAAGTCATTCAGTCTATCTCAAGTCTTTAAACAACCAATGACTCCTCTGTAACAATTTTTGTTCCCCGCATTTCACTTATGAAGCACATGGAGCTAGGAGGAAAATTGCATATTGTTTTGGACAAAATCTTGGAGCAAATTAAGACGGTCCAGAAACATTTATATTAGACAAGAATTAATAAATGGGATGCTAAAGGCTTTTGAAAAACCTTGGAATAATCATTAATGTGTTAGTGTTTGCAAATAGCACACTTCAAGGAAATCACTGCTTTTGTTGGTAAGCAGCATCTTCCATGCTCTGGAAACAATCGAAGGAGCATAAAGTTTCTATTATTAAAGAAGTTTGTTCTGCTAACATCAAGTATTTCTTGGACATTGACATAAAAGATGGTTAAAATGTAACTTCTTTCCTTCAAATTCATAGACATCATCCTGTTGACTCTAGTGATGCAGAAAACAGCCTTCCAGACCAGAATTATAAGGACATCATTTCAGAACTCAGCTTGAATCAGAAAATGCCATCTGATTGACTACAATATTGTATGCTGAAGTGACAGAAAATGAGGGGCACTCGGCTTTTTCAGGAGAGACCATGAGAAACTACTATCATAAAATCTAAAAGAGAATATGATACTCCAAGATTACAGGGAGTAAGTCCAAAATTTATGGGTGTTGCATTTCATGAGACTGTAGAGTAGGTGGTAAAGGAACTCTAAAGGAAGAATAAACATTGGAAACACTTGATTTTCCCTGGTGGGAATCAAAACTAGAGGGATCTGTGTTCATTTAACTCCATCCCTGACTTCCTCCTCCTTCCTTCCTGAACACATAGGCATGCATACACGTACATGCGTCAGACAGGATGGGTAAGGGAAACATTCTAGCCAGATAGAAGATGGATGTTACTACTTCAGTTGCACATATTCATCGAATCATAGAATCATTTAGGTTGGAAAAGACCTTTAATATCATCAAGGCCAACCAGTTAATCCAGCACTGCCAAGTCCAACAGTAAACCATGTCCCTACGTGCCACATCTACACATCCTTTAAATAACTTCAGGGATGGTGACTCCACCACTTCCCTGGGCAGCCCGTTCCAGGACTTGGCAACCCTTTCTGTGAGGAATTTTTTCCTAATATCCAACCTAAACCTAAACTCGGTGCAACTTGAAGCCATTTCCTCTTACCCTATGGCTTATTACTGGGAAAAGAGACTGTCACCCCCCTCACTACAGCCTCCTTTCAGGTAGTCATAGAGAGTGCTAAGGTCTCCCTGGAGCCTCATTTTCTCCAAACTGAACATTCCCATTTCCCTCAGCTGCTCCTCCTAAGACTTGTGCTCTAGAGCCTTCACCAGCTTTGTTGCTTTGTCTTTGGTGCCGCATGGATCTCCATCGCCTACCTCCACTGAGATGGCAGATGGAAGGACTCGGTAGCACGCCATCCCTCAAACGCTGGCATTCTGCCCCCACACTTCTCTCTAGTCAGGCTGGTTTTGTCTCTTTCCCCCTTCAAATCTGGTTTAAAGCTCTTTCAGTGAGCTTTGCTACCTCCTGTGCAGAGATCCTTTCCCCCCTCAGAGACAGGTGTACCCCATCTGTTGCCAGCAGGCCTGGTGTCATGTGGACTGACCCACGATCAACCCCCCCCCCCAAATTACTGACATATGAAAACAGTAACACAAACCAAACCACTTAAGTAAGAATTCTTTCATTCATCATGACAGCAATATCTAATTAGATTTTTTTAATTAGTAAATAATTCTATTTACAAGCATGTATACAGTACAGGCTTACCATTAACTACGGGAGCACCTGATAATCTACTTTATTCAAGTCCTTTGATGCGTGTGTCAACTAAACACAAGCTCCAGTAAGCTAACACATTGCAACTCGGCATGTAGAAAACTTCTAGAGGCATATGGGACACTTTATTTTCCCAAATGCTTTCAAAGTAGAGCAGAACACCACGTATCAGAAAAATCTGTCATCACAGTCATAGTGAAACACTGGGGATACAGGAACAAAGATGGTTCTGTGCATCTAGGCACTACACTAATTTCCAGGAAAGCATTCATTGGTTTTATATGTTCTGCTAGTAAGGTCACGTTCAGAGCTAATCAAAACCTCCCTGATATTTAAGACCATTAATTGACAATTCTCATTTCTCCCTAATAACTTTACCTAATGCTTTCCTCAGATCATTTTCCCTTCTGCAAGAAGGGCTTCCAACTCCACTACAGCTCCAGTGCCTCTCAATCCAGTATCAATAGAAATTGAGACCTAACCTGTTATTATCAAGGATTCCACTCAATGCATCTTTCAGGTTTAATAGGTAACCACTGGTAATCATTGTCCAAATACAGAGGATTCTTTTAAACCAAGTTTTTCCCAGCTCACTCATAAGACAGTGACAAAAACTAAGACCATCATCTGCTGCTTCTCTGTTTATAAGGTCTGTTACCTTTTCTCACCAGAAACTGTGATTGCTTTGACATAATGTCTTCTTGATAAATACGTGTTTCATTTGCTTGTCTCCTTGTTATCTTCCTGGTACTTAAACATAGTCTGAGTATTTGCATAAGTTAAACACACCTCATAATTTCTTGGCTCTTTTTCTTCCTTTTCAAAAGCTAAATACTTCATTTGTCCACCACTGCTACCTCCTCCTGGCATGTTTCGTGTTACTGGTTTTCTTCCTCCATTTCTCAAAAAAACCCCCACACTCTGAAATTTTGCCTGACAGTCTTGTAGGTACAAGAGAATGAAGCTCATAACGACCTGTCAATTTGGCAGATTCTAATGTGTTTTTATTTTCTAAGCTGTTCTTTCCCAATTTGATATAGACATTGTATCTTTTTGTAAAGTGGTATTAATTCCACTAGCCCCTGATTGCCATTGATGCTTTTGGTGGGGAGCCACAGATGCAAGACAGACACTACTCTTACAGCATGATCAGTTGACAATGTCCTCATTCCATTAATCCACAGATTAATCCTTTCCTTAATTAGCTCCTCACTATGAATATAGTTATAGAATGATTTTATGGTACTTATGTATATTGCTAGCTGCGTGAGTTAGCCTCTTATTTTCTTCACACTGTCTTTTTCCACCCTTCTTTCCAGTAAAAAAGATAAATATATCTGATATAACTCCTTCTGGGATCTGAGGTCAACAAAGTTTTCCCACCACTCACGGGATCCTTGTCTCCTTTGTTCTCCTGCCCAGTTCTAAATATTCCTCAGATTCCAGACTCTTATTTGTTTCTCTCCTTCATTGCTTCCTACCTAAACCTCTGCCATTGGAATTTCTGTGTGTTCCTGCTTTAGCTTCGCGTCCCACTTAATTCTAGGTCTCTTCCTATACAATGAGTAATTACTAGATTAATTTATCTTCTATTTCCACCTACTTCTTGTTCACTTGTCAGTTCCCAGGCCCAGTGTCCCTGTTGGGATAGGCTCAATCTCATGATAAATTCTATGTCTCATCATAGTATCCTCAGATACTGGTTTTCTGTAGACCTTTGTTTCTCTACCCAGTATACAGCCATTCTGGAGACTGTTCCCAGATCTCCCTCACAGCTCTTTATTCCCTAACTACTTATACCTCAGTGTAAGACTCGGTTTTTTTGTCTCTTCTGCATCTAAATTAGCGCAGCCTCCTCCTCTTGTTTGTCATAGTCAAACAAAAAAATTAGGCCACTGCATAAATTGCCCAAAAATTGACTGCTTAGAGCCAAAATGACATAAAGTAATATGAATATTCACTGTAACACTCTTATCTGAGTGAGGCAGAAGCACGAACAGAGTATTTATGAAACTTAGTGGTTAAAAAAATCCATACTGGTCTCAAAGGATTAAAGCTTGTGCAGAGGAACAAAAAGGCAACGAAACACACGTCTGTAGCACACGGGCCAATTTTGGCTTATTTCAGTCTCAGGGCTAAAAAAGTTTGCTGAAGTTTTACAAAAGAATTCCCTGCAATATTCTAACAGAAGGAAAACCATGCACCATCTCCCCTGCATCTTTTCCCAAGTGCTACAATAGGTTCCAAACTCCCCCCTTCCCTTTTTCATAACCTATGGTCCTATGATCACGGCTACAATAAAGGCAGATGCAACATCAAATATGGTCACGCCTTTCAGGAGAGTTTTTACCTTGATATCAGAAGTGTCACGCTGACTATTACGCCACGCTCTTGAAATAGATGAAAAAGTTCTGTCTGCATGATCAAACTTCCCACCTTGTAGGTTTAGGAAAAGTGTTGTAAAGGGTTCCTAAAATATAGAAAAAGAACAGTTAAGAACAGCAATGTAAAAGAAAAAAGGGATTAATTATTCTTTTGAGGTTTGCTTATTAATGATGCTATTCTTCTGGCAGACACATGATTAATTGCAAAGGGTTAATTCTATTATCCAAGAATGAGAAATACAAATTCATGCTTATTTGTTCAATAAATGCTTTTTATTTCTAATCCATGAATATGGATTCAGATAAAGAAAAGCAAGTAACACCAAAAGAAAATATGTACATGCTGGAGGAGAAGCTACAGTCAGTTGTGATACAAATTGCCCTCAAAAACATGAAAAAGCTCAATATTTTTACCTTAGATATTTTTTAAGCTAGCATATAGCAAGAAGAAATCATGTTTGGGTTTTTTTTCCAAGGTAATCTATTAAATGCTCTGAAGGGTAGAATTCAATACCGATAGCTTTATGATTGTTATTGTTTAATACGTAATTTATGATTTAGAAAAGAAAAATGTTTGAAAGATTTAAAATCCTCCTCTTAGTTAAAGAACACTTAAGCACATATTAGTGGATAATTGCTTGAAATTAGCTAAGCAGTATAAATTACTTCAAGGATTTATGTATGCTTGTACATTCTAACAAGATTTAATTAATGATGTGCTGCTAATGCTTTCCCAAAGAAATTACTTTCTAGGAGATAAATAGCCTTTCAATTTCATATAAAAATGCATTGTTTAGTCAATGTATTATCAATACGTAGCATCTCAAAAGTTACTTCCATATAAATTGCAACAGATTTTTAAAAAATAATTATTCACATCACAGGATTTCATGATCATCAGAATCCAACTCATTAAAATACATTCCTTAAGACCTACAAGTGTTCAGTGCGTGAAATGTGTAAGGAAGGAAAGTTAACCATGCTTGAAGTAGTATAAGAATGTACAGGAAAAAAGCAACTTTTAAGAAGAAAAAACTACTACTGATTTGAAAAGGCTGTACAATCAAAATTAAAACCTTCTGCTCAAAGTTTGGAATATGTTTATCCTACACTACTGATTGCAATTACTAGAAAATTTCAGTACTCTCCCAGGCCACTGAGTTTTAGTTTCTAGCTGTTTCTAGCTATTTGTCGCTTTGATTATCATTTAAAAGAAAAGCATTTTTTGAAAGATATACTTACAATTCTTAATAACCACGTGAGTGCAAAACTTGCAGTTGAATAATGCGTACCATAGTGAAATTTTGGAACCTGATCATCTTCCCATGATTCGTATCTCTCAGCAAAGAATGCTGCTCTCTTCGGGTTCAGAGCACCAACAGGCTACAAGGTTTGCAGAAATAAACACATGCGGTAAATAAAGAGAACATGACCTAATAGCACATCATCCTCCTCTTGTTCTTTCTGGCAACCAGGATTATCGGCACGCACGAAGCACATTGGGTTTGGTGTTTTGCTGAAGCAGATGTTGGATTCTGTAAGCACCTGAACAGATCTGTGTGTTTCAAACCATTCTGAATTTTGATATTCCTACCCTAGTTTCTATGTTTTCTATTTACCATTCCAAGACAAGTTTTACTTGATGGATAAAACTTGAAACTTAGAAGATGACAAATGAAATAGCAGAATTTCTATATAAAACCACTGATATAAAAGAAACAAATAGCATCTGTACGACCAAAAAAACCCTACCACACTTTCACCAGCATTGTTATTCCTTGTTCAGCGCTTACCTAGGACATAAACACCCAGGGATTTACTTAAATGTAAGAAATAAAATATTTCGTTATCTAAAGCTGCACATCTCTTCAGCAGACTTTTACATAGAGGATTTGGGAGAATGAGTATACAACATATAAATCACCGAGAGACCCAAAAGTAAATTGAGCCATTCCACATGTGAAATGCTGTAAGAGGTCTAGAATATCTTTGCATATACATGCAAAACATATACGCAATACAACTCGGTATACATAGAGCACGCTGTTTGTATATTATTAACGTAAATGATGTCCATCTGTACAAAAAACGGATGTATTCAAGGATAACTGAAGAATAAACATGCAAATATATGTTCTTCTTTCTGTTCTGCAAGAATAAATATACTTAAGAATACATTACAAGGTAAGGAAAAACTTTAAAAGTCCCTGAACAAAAGTATCGGTAACCTCGTCATTAATTCAAGCATGGCTGAAGGGAAAAACTACGTCTGCTATTCAGATTATTATTAGTCAATTAACTGCTTCTTTGCAGCTCATGGGAAATGTGTCATACAAGCTTCAAAGTATTTTCTCTTCTAGGATAGATTAGATCTAAAATGACCTAAGATCTAATCTTAGAATTTTTACTTAGAGCAGCTTTCACATTGCAGTGGAATAAAGAAAACATCCTACGTTAATGACTATTTTTGCAGTTCACTAATTTGAAATATAATCCTTTAAAAGAAGTACTTCTTGTATAAAAGGATTTTTATCTGATTTAGCAAATTTATTCCAGGGAAGAATGAAACTGACTCCAAGAAGTCTCTTTGTTGCAAGAGCCATTTTGGAATTTCCGTATAGTACTGATTTTCCCCAAAGATTCAGCTGTGCTTGAGGGGGGAAAAAAAAAAAAAAGGAAGAAAGAAGGTCATTGGTAGACAAATTATATAAATTAAAAATAGAAACAGTGTTGTGCTGTATGGTTCTGTAACATTTTATGTATTCTCTTTATCTGCCCTTATTTTTATTACTCTCCAAATGAGTATAGCCCAAATCAATAGTTATAGAATTACATTCCTGGAATATAAAGCTAAACCCAATTAGAATTGATTTCATTCTATCTTAAAAAAAAAAAAAAAAAAAAAAAGTATCATGCAGAGATCCATAGAGCCAGAATTCACAGTATTGATTCTGGCTGTTATTGTTATAGTTGGTTTCTGAAGCCTGCAACAGGACAACTATCAAGACATGTCACATTTATTTGCAAGCAAAATAAAAAAAAGTCCCCAAATGAAAGAAAGCTTAGGGAAAAAAAAAGAAAAAAGAAAGAAAAAAAAAAAAAAAGAACCATGGAGCTGTGCACTGACAATGATACACTATCAGCTTACTCAGAGAAGTTACAGTGGGAATACACACATTGAATTATACATTACACGAATGCGCTGATTTATTGTGGTAATAACATCCACCTCATTAAAAGATTCTGCTTTGCTGCAGTTGGAGGGCTACATATTGTTTACTGCTATAAATTAATGGCAGCACACAGAAGACTGTAGAACCCTTCTAACAATAGATCTGTAATGACAGTGCTGTATATCACAGCTTCCCCAGCAGCTTCATAATAAAATGGAGACAATGTATTGGGCTAATACATTCTACCAGGCAGGCCCATATTTTTCTGACAACTGCTTCTAAGGATGAGGTGATTCGAGTGTGTTACACTGCACCGTGAGCAGTTAACTCAGCTTCAGCTACAGAATAAAGCACGTACAAGGGGTATTCGAATGCCTTCTGACTTTTAATTTTGTACACAAATTAATGGAAATTTTGTTCTTATTTCGTATTTCAAAATTAACAGGGACTCATGTTTACATACTGGATTCCCTCCCCTATGGGTAAACGCCAAGGGGAAAAGAGTCACTCCAAACTATATGCTGGATGTAGCTGCGACACAAATTTACACTACTCAACATGATTTCCCTGTGGCTACACACCACTAAGGCAGAGAGAGAGAGCTTAAAAGCTTTCAGGTCCAGAAATTCCAGAACAGATTTTCCCTTTTCAGAGAGGAAAATTAGATATTAGATCACCAAATAGAAGTGCTTATTTAGATTGGGGGGGGGGAGATGCAGAGGTAGAAAAATTCCAAGCAGCAAAAAGAATGCATGAGATTACAGGAGTGAAGAAGAACAAAGTAATCACTTATGGCTGCCAAGTTTTCTTACTGTATTGAAAAATGAATAATGCATAGAAAATGCTTAGAAAAGGAACTGAAGGAAGAACTGGGGTAAGGAAGTTTTTCTCTTTTCCAAAGGTACCATCTACCATCATTTGGTTTTTGACCTGAAGTGGTTGTTGTAACAACATGTGCTACAAATACAAAAGTTACAAGCCATTTGTAAGCAAACAAACAAAACCAAAAGCAAACCTTTTTGATATTTTTTTTTTTCAAGTGCTCTCAAATCTAGGAATACCTCAAAGTAAATAAAACTCACATTTTGACCAAGAACTGAATACGGTAAATCTCAGTCTTTGGAACAAGCCTGCTTGCTTTCTTTGAGACACAAGAAAGAAAAATGGTTTGTTGAAAAATAACTGAGAAAACACACTGACTCTTACCGTCTACTACTGTTAAATATGTCCAGACACTACGGTGTACAGTTATATTTGTTGGTTCTTAATCTTATTCTGTGCTAGGTGTTGGAACAGTGGCCCATCTTGTTTCCATTTTCAGAAGAGGCCCTGTTACACCCAACAGAAGAGAGCATCATGCCCACCTCTCCCCTCCCAGGGCAGAATCTCTCCTGGATTCCATTGCTCACATTCAGGAATACCTATAGTTTTGGAAAATTGCTCATGACCTAATGTAAGTAGACTGAAGTCTTACAGAGAAAGAATCACGATATGCTTATTTATAGTTACAGATTCAAGGAGAAAAAGAGGTGCTTTTTATTCCTACCAAATGTGTTTTCCTTATTTCTAAACAGTGTTACTCCAAATAAACAGACATATCATGTTCTTGAGCATGATGCCTTTTGGTACTGGCTTTTACACAGGCTTCTGTTATTCAAACGTGGCACCTTATATTGCCTCCTGTCCACTGAATACTGGGAAGAGTTTTTAACTCGTTAATATTCAAAATCCATGAAAGACTAGAGTATTATGCCAGTAAATTGCATTTAATTACTGCAAATGATAACTAGTCAAGATATCACAGTATATCTTCACTGTTACCTCTTTTGGTGAAGACAGGAATCTTAACAATTTCTGTAGGAAACCTGCAGATTTGTGCAAGTGCCTGTGAGACCTGAAAAGTGGGCAGCTCCAGAAACAAAATCCATCCTGACCAGTGCAAACAGAACAATTTATAAATTCATGAGAAGATTATTCTCTACAATTTCTATTTCACAACTCCTCCAACATTAGGGGAAAAAAAAAAAAAGGTAAGGAAAGAAAAAAAAAAACTTTAAAAATTAGGAAAACCAGAAGAAATACTTTTCCTTGTGATGTCTTGTACTGTTTCTTTATCCACTTCCAAGCAGGTATTTGGATCCCTGTGAATACAATTGTCTGTATCCTTGAATTATATTTTGCAGCATCCTTGCCAAGTATGATGTTTGGTTTTCCATACACTTTATTTTCAAGATGACTATCTGGTTTTCATTACTGATATTTTTCATATATTCATTGGGCTTAAAGGACCAAGGGGACCATTAGGTCATCTCATCTAGCCTGTGTTTGTATGACAAGTCATTAAATGCCTTTCCATTACATGATTTTGAGTCCAGTTTATACTTGATTTTAGCATGAGCTGTATTTGGCCAACCTGCTTTCCAGAAAGGCATTCGACTCTTGAGAACACGGACAATCTGCTATTACCCTTGGAAGCTTTTTCCACTGGTAATTGTGATCCTCATTCTAAAAAATAGGTACTTCAGCTCATCTATGAGTTTACTGGTGTGTTATCAAAGAAATCTTATTGTGCTTCTCTCTGTCATTACCAGGGAGTCTCTACTTACCCAGTATTTTCTAGATATAGACTATAATTAGACTTTTTAACTGACAAAAGAAATCGAGCTCTTCAGGTTCCATTTTATGGCATTTCTTCCAGCCTTAACCTTTCTCTACAGCCTGCCCTCTTACCAATGTATTCTGATACACAGATATCTGAAATGTGTTCAGTGTCAGGTGGTCTCACCATCGGAAATACGCCCAGTGCTGTATACTGTTACAATCTAACCACAACTACATTTTTAGAGGATTATTTGTTTAGTTACTTCATGTATTACCAGCACATAATTAGCTCCCAGAACTGTCCAATACTAGTGGGACTTCCTGATCATCTGAGTAAAACTTCTTTTTCCCCAGACAGAGGCATAAAGACAAGATGCAAGGGTTTAATTATATCCAAACTTTATTAACTTAGGTCACCTGGGAAATATCTGGGAATAAACTCATATAATGTAGATAACTACTCTTCCATCTGTCATTTTTGTGTTTGTGAATAGCCACAGAATAACATACCCACTTCTGAACCTATTCTCACTCACAGCTAGAACACACCATGCTTCCTCTCAAGCAACTAAGGACTGCTTGCTTAAAAATTAGGTCTGGCCAGTCCCTCATCTCCTTCAGAGAGCATCTCACCTTCGGTTTGTATTTTACTCAAATTCATTAAAGAACCATATCCCAAAGTAAACATCAAACACAATTATCTGCTGAACTTGGTTCAGAACTGAACTGCCCCCATTCATCAACTAAACTGGTCCTTGAGCAGCTCAGGGAAAGATTCTAGCAAAATTCTACAAACCTACCAAAGAGAAAAACAATCCTTACCAATTCATTCCCAAAAGCACCAAATTCCCAGCCAATGCCCAAGTCCTACATCGAAGATAGGACTAGGAGGGGGGGAACTAAGGATCTGGATGTCAAAATTTGACAGAATTTAACAGAACTTTTGTATTCTACCTCAGTGAGCATTTAGGCAACACACAATTGTACGGTGCTCCAATTCTAAATTGATTTGCCATTTTTTACTATTAATCATAAATCATCTTTTGGTCCCTTATAACACTCAGGTTTTGATAACTTCAACACAAGCAGCCACTTCAATTTCATGTGGTTTCTTAGTGAAATAAGGAATCCTGTGGTCAAACACCTCTTGCATATGCAACGATGAAACTGGGCAATTACAAATATTAGTGTGAGTACTCTACTGGTTTTGACATCAAGGTACAAAATCAGAATCGGTGCTGCTTTCTTTTCCAATCACTAAAGTCAAGACACATCTCTAATGACTTTGCTGAGTAGACATCCTCTGGACATTTGTTAATGTACCAACTAGTTAAGCTTCTTCCTCTTTATAAAAAGTAAATTAGTAGTTACAATTCTAATCCATTATTCTGAATATCACTATTTCAAATAATTACAATACCTGAAAACTTGTAGGGAGAAGGGAAACAAATGGGACAATAATGTAAAGCGAGTTCTGCAGACACTCTGTATTCTTTTTATGTCAACTTTAAACTAAAATAATTTTCCAAGTATAGATAAGAGTTGCAAGAAGGTAAAAAATTAATAATAATTTTAAAAGCGCCATAATTACCCTAGTTACAAAGCAAAGAAAATGACACCTTCTCATATAATTGAATCATTGCTTCAGGGAGCAAGGCAAACCAAATATAAATAGGTTTAAAAAAAAAAAAAAAAAAGACAACTAGACCACCAGTGGCCACTAAACATGGCCATCTAAATTATTTCTCCAGTTCACAAAGTAGTAAAACTTCTGATTGCCAAAGCCGGGAGGTTGTCTGAAGGGAAGGAGGATGCTTTACAGGCCCTGTTTCTTTTTTTCACTAGTCTCCTGTTACTGGCTGTTCACAGAGTTAAGATACTGAGCTAGATGAGCTGGGCTGGCTCCTCTTTTACAGTTTCATAGGAAATGACTCAGCATCTTCCCTTCTTGTGCTGGTGCACAAGATACAATAAAAGCCAGTACACTCCAGTGGAACAAGCTTACAGTTCCTTTTATATGCAAATGATTTCTTTGCTTAGATGTATGTTTTTGTTTATGCTAGTGAAGAAAAACAGATAAGTGGCTACACAGCCAGCTCATTTAATAGTTGCATACACAGCTCGGGGTGCAGACAGCTACTTCCCAGCAGTTTTATCAACTCCCTTTTCATCCTCTTTATCAGATTACCATATATACTGAACAGTATAAAGTGCAGAAAAGAGTATAAAGTGCCAGTGACCACCCCAATTTGGAAACTAACCTTGTATTTCTGATACCGAGGCATTTTCAATTGATTGGCTGGACATTATATGTAAATTATTTGTCTTAATCTTATTAGATTATTCAACTGAAGCTTTCAGGATCATACCTGATCTTCTCTTAGTGATCTTTTTCTACTGATTTCCTTCCTTTGATCCATGCTTTTATCTGCTGATATTTGAGTTTGAGACAGATCATCTGATGTGTCCATCAAAGTAAATCCATAGTCTGAAAACCACCTCAAACTCCTCTTTAACCAAAGAATATCATTATTATTATTATTTTACCATACTCTCATTTTGCCTGAGCACTGTTTTTATACCTTGACCCCAACAGTCTTCCTGCTCCTAGGAGTTTGATCAACTTGATTGCAAACAGCTCCAGTTCTGAGAGAAACCCCATCATCATTTCCAGTATGAGTGTAATTTTCAACATAGCCATCATCATCTTGCTCACAGATCTGAATTCCACAGATGTGTGCTGTAGCACCTCATGATCTGCTGGAGTTCAGATGTATGAATATAAAAAGAGACTGTACCAAGACAGTAACATTCACTTGACATTAGGAAACAGAAAACACACCTTTAAAATGTCTCTGGCCCAAGACATGTACGTGAAATTACTTTGTTTCAATTGCTAGTATATTTTATGACCAGACCCATGGTTTCTTGTGATCATTTAAAAGGTCATGAACCTCTCTCAGTTCATTTCCAAGTAGAAGATGATCTATTTTCAGGGCACATAAAATTAAAACAAGAGCAGGATGGACAATAACATAGGATATGAAGTACGAATAGTATTGTGAACATTCATTGTTAATTCTGCTATTTTTTTTCCTGCTTTCCCAACCATACTCTTCCCTGTGGCAAGGGAAAGTTAAGATTATTATGCTCATTATCAAAATGATTCTGATTGATCCTGTAAACATGGCTTTTACTCTAATCCCTAAATAAAAAAAACGAAAATTTACTTGAAAAGAATTAAGTGATCCTCGAAACTGCTACATGCATCTGAAGAGCAAAGAGTATGCTTCTTGTGACGTCAAAAAATAACTCTCTGGTGGGAAAAGAACTAAGAATGGTAGAGAGATGCACTTATATGTTCTTTAGAGGAAATGGTTTGACACAGAGAATGACCAATTAATGGCAAGGTAAAAAAGACAAAGACATAAAAAGGTGGTTATGACTCCATAATAAAACAATGGATGTTCCCAGGATATTTTTTAAATTCTGCCCTAGACTAAGCAGGATTTCAGAAAGTATTTTTTGATACATCATCTCAGAGATGTATTTGGATGAAGTTTCAGCCTCCGCAGGTCTTTAGAAGAGTTGTGGAGGAACAGGCAGTTAAACATGCATAGAAATTACATAGCTATACTTAAAAAGGTCCTGAGATAGATGCTGCATGAAGTTCAAACCAACGTCTCAGCACAAAAGTTTCTATCTTAGAAAATTAAACAAGTGGCTATCAAGCAGAGACTGATACTAAAATCCAGAAGAGCTAGAATCGTTTCAGATGTGGCAAACAGTCTACTGTCTGTAAGGATTACGTCTAAATCGGGCTTGACAATCCAGGAACTGCTTCCTTCGAATAAACAACTGTTCCCCGTGGTGATTTGTGTTCCTGCTTTCCAACAGAACTGCTGGAACTCGTGTGGGGCGGCCCCTGTCCATGGTGCTGGCCCACCCGGCAGGCGGGAGCACCTGGCCATGGTTCTGCAAAAACAAGCCTGGGACCAAGAAAAGCGACGACTGCAGCAGATCATCTGCAGACCCAGGGGACCATTTGTAGCCTCCTCTCCTAATTTGGCAAATGTGCTAAAGGGAATGATGCGACAGATTGACTGCTGTCAGAAAGGACAACGGGGGAGTTTTATCATTCACAAAAGTCCCTGATGGCATCTGTCTGAGGGTTACTGGCATTTGAAGAGTCTCACAAGATCACTTTCCTTCCGTTCAGAAATGGGAAAAGCTTATGTTCTTAAACCAAAACTTTTCATGGTGATATAACAAGCTACTCAGCACTTTAGTAGGTACAATTTCTAACTCCACAAAAGTTTTTCTGGTTTAAACAAAGATAATCCATAATATTACTAAAATTACAGCACTGTCCTGCGATGTGAATGAGAGAACTTCACACTCTTGTACGGTCTTCTTCAAAGAGGGGCTTGACTTTTGAGTACTCATATCATCAACAAGGATCCCAGTCACAATTACCCCCCATGCCCCATCCCTCTTTAGCTCTCTCTTTATATTCAGAGATGACATATTGAGAAGAAAGGGTCTTTGTTCCCTTAGCTAGATTTTGCTCTTTTACGGTTTCCTAAATGGTACCAACATTTACACTCCTAAAAATCAAGGTACTGCTCAGAATACCTTCCCCTGAAAGTTTCTCTTACCTGATTTTGTCAGATATCTAGATCTGCTAACCCCTTTGCGCAAACAGGTATGGAGATTAAATGTACATCTATAGCAAAGTGATAAACCAGTTTCTGTAAGAGTTTCTCCCAACTTTCCTATTCAGCATACAATTTTAGGGAGGATGGAGTGCCCCTCTCCTTGAAGAATCAAGTTGCATTTCACAAATAAAGCATCATAACTCATTATCTGATATGGAAGAGAATCTGATGTACACTTTATACTAAAAATATCGAAATCCCCAACAGACTCACAAATAAATAATTAAAAATGTGTCTCCTTTTCGGGTATCACTGCTTCAGGCTGACTGTAGGTAGGGGCTGGTCTTGATATCTCTACCACTGTTTTTTGAGGGTGATCCAAAATTCTAGAAAACAGCCTTTTCTTAACTGCCAGGGAGAAAGTTTGTAGTATTTTATTTCCTGTACTGTCCTGTTCTAAGCAGAGAATCACATGAAATGCCCTGGAAGGGAAAATATTTTTACCTTCCTTCTGAGCTAATCCTGTCTGGCTTTGGAATGCTTTTTAAGTAAGTGGTATCTTTTGTCGCAGGTACAGGTGACCAATTTACTGCCTGAAATACCAGTGACAAGACAGGCAGGGCAGATTCTGAGCCCAGCAGTGTGAAGCATCATAACTTTCAGTGCCTAAATTCCAGAGATAATAAGCCATCACCACTGCACCCACTATTGTTGGTTCCCACATTGTTCTGCTCACCTTCCTTAGCATCCAGTTTTGGAACATTCTTTATGCTTTGAAGGGCACCGAGTCCTGGTGAGTTTATCAGTTTTAATTGGTAGTAATCTGCTTTGATTCTGTGTTGGAGCATGAGCTGAATAAAACATAACTGTCATTTCCGACATGAAGAGCACTAATTCACTGAATGCCTGTACAAGTTTTAATGCCTCTCTAGTCAAAAATATTTCTTTTTAAAATTTGCACAAGTATAATAGGTGCATATCTGAACATCTGATACTTTCTAGCTCTTTGCCAAGGGGTAACGAGATAACTAAGCAAACTACATATCCATCCCCCTCTGTCTGCTCGCGGGGGAAAATACGCAGCACAAGTTAAACATGCAGTGAATTTGTTCTTCTGAAATGGGCACCCTGGCACGCTGAGGAACAGCCAACAGTGAAGTTTACATCAGAACAACAAAACTAGTCTAATCTGTCCTAGTAAAAAAAAACCAAAACAACCAAACCCTATTACTTCTTTTCTGT
Source organism: Megaceryle torquata (assembly GCA_024611175.1). Taxonomy (NCBI): domain Eukaryota; kingdom Metazoa; phylum Chordata; class Aves; order Coraciiformes; family Cerylidae; genus Megaceryle; species Megaceryle torquata. Next base: position 7,452 of record JANIJG010001279.1, on the reverse strand, counting down.
CAAAGTTGGGTTGCTGTCAGTGGCTCCCACATACCAATTAAACACCTCACTTCACTGAAGGTGAGAACTCTGTTGGTTTTGTACACTTGACTGGAAAAGAAGTTATTACATACATAACAGCTGCTATAAAACTGATGGTGATTTAGTAAATATTGCAGCAAAATTATAAAAATGAGAATAAAAATATTATTATGTACACATGTAGCTATAGTTAAGACAAAAGAAGATTTAAGAATGGCATAATTTTCCTCTTCTAGTAGTGTCACATTTATGGTCTTAGAGAAATTTTGTGCCTTATGAAAAAAAAAATTATCAACAGCTACTTGCATACAGCAAGATCTTGTAATAAACTTTTGAGTATAAAATCATGCTTTGATAACTCAGTATTTTCCCTGTATTTTTACTTTTTTCTTTTTTTCCCCTTATCCAGGTCCAGAAATACAACACAATTTATTGCTTCTACTGAGTACAGAAAAGGAAGAAAAAAATGTGCTTTTGACTAACATAAGTAATGCAGAAAATGGGACACATTCTGGTGGGAAACTGTGTCTGTTGTATAAATAAAATATATGCAGCCATAAATATAATATGTAATACTCATTCCAAAGCATAGTCACCTCTTAAGAAATAAACACTCAAGTCAAAGCAGGGTAACAGACTGGCAGTGCACTCCTGGCATTTGTCAGGAGCATTCATCAGGCTGACAGTAATATTAACCACAATCCATTTCAGTTGCTTTGGTTTATCAGTGTGTGACTGATGTTCAAAACAATGCCATAAGAAGCTGCTTAAATAAAGTGTTGGTTTAACCTATACACTGCAGTTCTTCAAACCTGGTCTAGCTGTGGATTTCTAGCTAATACATTAACAAGACTGTTATTCACGTTTGACACTTGGTAATATCTAACCTTAACCTGACTTTTAAAAAAAATAATTTAAAAAAAAACACCAAAAAACTTCATTTTTAATTTTCTTATGTACCAAAAAAGTAAAAATATTGACCTGACATCCTTTCTGCCAGGAGAAAATCAAAATTTTCTTTTTCTTTACCCAGTAGGAACACTAAATGGTGATGTATTTCTGGACCTGGATAAGGAAAAGAAATACAGTAACAGACAGCTAAAAGTAAAAGGCTGTTAAAACCATGTTAAAGTTAAATGAAGTATCTTGAGATATTTTTAAAACCTTCAGCAGTGCAAAAGCATGGCCATGCTACAATACATAACTAGCACTGCTTTTGAAGCATGACCCCCAAGATAACATGCTACAATGAAAATATCACTGTCTCCATGGCATTCAAACATCTCCATAGTTAAATGTTAGCAAGGATTTTCAGAGATTTGCCATGAACTCATCATATGACACAAAGTTTAGCATTTAAACTACACGGAGTTGATATAGATAGAAATGCCTGAACAGCAACCAACACCTGAACTGCTCTGAGACAGGCACAGTAGGAAGACTTTCACTGTATAGGGGGGAAGGAGTGGCCTTTATCCAGAACAGCAGTTACATTTTCAGAGATCAACAACATTTAACAGAACACAACAGAAAATGTATATTAAATATATATTTATGCAGAAATATTCACTATTCCCTAACAGCAGGGACAATTCTCTGTCGACCACAGAATGCCCCGGGTTGGAAGGGACCTCTAGAGGTCACCTAGTCCAACCCCCCTGCTGAGAGCAGGCACATCCTCAACTAGAGCAGGTTGCTCAGAGCCTCATCAAGCCTGACCTTGAATGTCTAATAGGATGGGACCTCCACCACTTCCCTGGGCAACCTGTTCCAGTGTTCCACCATCCTCAGAGTAAAGAACTTCTTCCTAATGTCCAAATGATCACCTATTAAAGATTAAAAGCTCCTAAGGATATCATATTACAGGCTTAAATAATATTGACAAAATTCCTTCTACTCATTATACAGTACTACTGCCACCTAATACTGCCACAATTATTTCCTGTATTAAGTTCATAGTCTTCAAACATATGATTGAGAAGGTTAAGTATAGATGTAGATAGACCTAGGTAAGGTATGCTTGGTAAAGTCCTTAAGTAATGTCCCTCTCAACAATAGTAGTGGAAAGATTCCCTCAAAACTTCAGAGGATTACTTCATTGTAATCTTCACAGACAACTCTCATAAACAGAGAAATCCATGTAACCAGGCACTGATAACTGAAAAAAACCCCATGTCTAGAAAAAGAGCAGGTTTGCTTTCCAATCTCTTCATGGAGGCAAGAGTGGTACTTTACCTAAAATGAGGAACAATTGCTCTGCACTGGACTCAGTTCTATTTCAGGGCCGAGGAAGAAAGACAAGGACTATTGCACCAACTGAATTAATTAGTTTACAAATTAAAAAGGAAATACCATAGAAGTATAGCAGTAAGAGAATCTCTGTGTGTGTGTGCTGCACTCTTTTAGCCATGACGCGATAGATGCAGAAGTGTCATTTAACAAAAGTCAATGGAAAATGAGGTTACGAAAGTCATGTCGTAATCAAGGAAGTTATTAATGATTAATACATTTAATTTATGTACTAATTCAAACCTTAAAGAGCTGGTGTTACTCCTAAGATTTCAATTTTCACTGACATGTAATTCACAAATGTACTCTAGGTTGGCAATAGGTATTTTTAGTTGTAAACTACCTTCACACATTTTTTGGCCTGAGGATTACTAAGAAAGCATTTATTAAATTCCACACAAAATTATGTTAAAATATTATTTATCTTGGAAAGATATAAAACACATGTACGTTTACCAATGAATGTGGATGTGTGTCAGTTGGACATGATGAGAAAGCACAGAGTTCACGACTTACTGAAATTAAATAACACCCTTAGAAAATGTTACAATGACAGCGCCCCAGTCCATCGCTGCTTTGGACTTTAAAACATTAATCCTTTATTTTTATTTGCATATACACACCCATGCAAAAGGTACAGTATAGTCTTCAAATATGCACATGCATATGCACATAAACACACATACATATATGTATATACCTGATGACTATACAATACCTTTTTTAGACACTGAAATAATAGAACTGTAGAACAAAAAAATTCCTGGAGATTTTCAGACGTGTTTAACTTAATTAGTTGTGAACTGAAAGGAAGAACTTTCAAAAACCGCCTTGCTGCTCTCTTCTATCAAATTGCCAATTTGTAAAAATTAAGCTATAATTCTAGTATCTTCTTTACTTTTTCCACTAATGAACTATTTTGCTTCATATGCCAGTTATTTCCCACAATAGCTAGCTTTTAGAAAAAGAGCCTGTTTGATGATCAGTGCACCTCGTCTTTGTAGAGAAAATGAGAGCTGCTTCTACTTTGTAAAATGAAATACTCCTTTACTGGAAAAGACTGAAAGCTTCTATAAAGCTTTAAACAGAGTGTATAATATTCCATCTGCATATGTTTGTTTGGAAGAGAAGATGAGAAAAAGCCAAGGCTACACTGCCAGAAAGGAGTTCTTTGGAAATGCTGTTAAAAACAGTTAGTTGTTAAAAGTTGTTAAAATTGCTTGTCTGGCAAAGGACAACTGCATTACCTGTACATACCTGAAGGGGATACAGAGAGGAAGTGAAAAAATAAGTTTCTACTTACAGAAATAAGGGCAATGATTTAAAAGTACTTAAAATACAATGGCATCATAGGCTTTGCTACTAAAACCCCACAATTCTCATCAGAAAACCACAAAACTATTTGGCTAATTTTTAATCTTCAGCAGCCTCAGCATTTCTAACTTCATTAAAATCCGAAATTAAATGTAATGCATACACTTCAACTAAGACCACCTTCCCTTATTGAACTGGCAGAATCAGAAGTAGTAAGAACAGATCAGTAATTAATTTTTTCACAAACTGATCCCTGTTATCGTAGTATAGGCCTGTAGAAATGAAACTCTGTTAACAGTTGTGCATTGAACATTAATGTATCAAACGCAGCAGAAAACACTACCAAGACTGAAAGCTACTATAAATACTGGAGAGAAAAAAAAAAGAAAAGGTGTATCTGCTGACAATTACCTTTGATAAATCCCTGAAGTTGCTCGGAAGTGTAAGGTCCAGCTCCTCTGATTCATAGTTGGTGATAACCCAAGGGAAGACAGGATACTGATTTAAATCATTGTAAGTTCGACCTGACAAACAACAACAAAAGAAAACGTGCCCCGAGTTAAGAGTTACATTTAACTAGAATACCAGTCTCTAAAGGTACCACAATCTAACCTTATGAGCCCTTCAAATGAATGGCCATTTATTTCAGCTCTTTTCTCATTTCAGTTTTCTGCTTTGCTTTGTGGATAATGACAAAGTTCACAAATTTGCTAGTACTTTATTTAAAACACTGCAGCGCATTTCACCTTAATTTTAAGCTCTTTTGCATACAGTAGGAGTGACAGTTAAATCCCTTTGTTTTCTGTGCTTTTCTCCTTGTTTATGTCATCTTGTCTTCTGTTTCTTTAAGGTGAAACACGTTAAAAAATGGAGAGGCAATCACTTTGGGTGATACTGAAAATTTAAGCAGCATTTTTATATACTGTATTAAATTCAATATGTGAAAGCAGAATGAAACAGCTCAGGGTTTCGGATAGCAAAAATTATGCAAGTAATAACTATTTAATCTAAAGAGTTCCCTCTGAGGGGAATTCTTCCTTAACCATTGACCATCTATGGATATGCCAACATTTGCCAGAACAGAAAATGTATTCTGGTCTCAGGTTCACGTGCGCACATTTCGTGCCATCTGGAAGATGGAAATAACATCCTTCTTCCAGTAAAACCAAAATATTCAATTAGAATAATCATATACATACAGCACATACCCTGATGTATAACTTCAAAATGCATCATTTTCACGCAGATTCTCTCTCTTTTGATGATATTGCTGCAGAGGTTCATTTACTCACATCACCTCCAATCTGTACGCTCTCAGATTTTGTCTAGCTTGGTCTTAAAAGTGTGAAAGGACACGTTTTTACTTCTTCCCCAGCAATATTATTTCACAACCCAATCTATCAGGCTGTCAGAAAACACCTTTTAAAACTTCACCCGAGTTGTTCTTTTTCTGGGTTTTTTTATACGATTCAGTACTTTTCCATCCAGAATTTTTATATGGTATAGTCAGGCCCTTTCTTTCCCTAATAGGTTCTATTGCACATTATCTCTTGTTCGGGATGAAAGCTACTTAAATGATGCTGCGACATCTGTCTTTGTTTCAAACTGATAGCCATCGCAAACATCTTTTAACTCCCCATCATAGGCAACTCAACTTCCCCTTTTTCCATAACATTGCCTTTTTGCTCCTTTTAACCTCAAACATCAAGCAGGTATAAGAATTCACCGTGTTATTTCATTAATATATTAAAGCTGAAAAGGCCCATTCACCGAGCCACAGAAAACAGTGTCATAGTCTGGCCTCCTTCCACTTCAGTCGTAAGGAGGCAAACAGATCTACCCCTGCTTTTATAGAATCTGCCAGCATCCTGGCATCTCTGACTTACTGACTGATTACAGAAAATGGCAAAGCTGACCATTTGTATAAAATGCAATTAGTGCAAGCAGAGGCATTTGTTACATCAGTCGTGTTAGCAAGATCCAAGTCTGAAAGGGAATTAATGGACCTTTCAACACTGTCAATACCACAGAAAAGAGCTGAAAATTGAGAAATTTTCCAAGTTGCTCCGTGAAAGAAATATGTTGGAAAATAAAAGAGAGGACATGAGACCTCTAACAATTAGCTTCCATTTACTAATCAAAGCTTATTAGAAGCTAATGGGGTAAGATGGGTTAAATGGAATATATCTTAGCGTTTACAGAATGAGGGGTTAGGACTACCACCCAGGGGTAGGATTAGGGTTTGGGAATGGATGAACGGTGTCCTGGCACAGCAGCGATGGTGAGCCAGGCATTATGCTCTTTTCCAAAACCAACCATGCAACTTCTAACAGCAGTATTTTGGGGCTCCAGGAGTATCTTGCTCCCCAGCTGAGACTTCCAGAGGGTTCCAGCCCTATAGAAGACTCATTGCATCAGTGGTATTTAGGGAGGATAGTATTGATGAATATTAAAAATTAGAATATTAAGGGATAAAGAAGTTACTCTTTCTGAGACTTTCTGTGTAGATCCTGTCCCCCCACTACAGTCGAGATGTTCTGATTTTAAGTGCAGTTCAGTACAGCATTATGAATCGCATGCCTCTCTATTCTTACATAACTATGTAAGACGGAAAAATAACTATGAATAAAGTACATTTAGGAGCATTTTGTGAAGTCGTTGTTCAGGAGACAACTGTAAATAGAATAAAAGGACAAAATCTAGTAGTCCCCCATATCTTGAGACTGTGCCCCCATTAAGTCCTCTCCTGAGTCACCACAGTAATTTGAGTTACCTGCTATAGTGTTCAGAAACATCAGGTATTCAAAATTGGAAATCTCTCGGTGTTGCCATCGCTGGGTCATATTGGAAGCTTTGAAAATCTGTCGTGGGCTAGCCAAAGAAATGCGTCTGAAAAAAACAAAACAAAACAACCACCAAAACATTGGGGAAAAATAATAAATTGGAGAAAACCTTGTGGCTCTGGCTTTTTGCCTGTCCAAATTTTCATGGCAGTTGTACATACTCTGTTTACTAGTTCTATGCTGGATTTCCCTGGAGATCAACTTGCTATTTTGCATACTTGCAAGTTTGGTTTAGAAGTTTTATAATCTAATAAGAAGAAAATACTTAAATCATCTAACAGCTGGATATGTCAAGATTTGAAAGCTTTCAAACAGCAACCTTTACATCTGTGCAAATTCAGCTGCTCCATGAAGGTTTGATGTATTACAGAAACATGTTACTAGTGATTTAGAGAGATGGCAGACCATTAAATAAAAAAATTACACGACCTTTAGAATTTCACATCAGAATAAAGTTATATTTTAGAAGAGGTTTTTAAATCCCTCAAGAACAAAGGAAAACAATGATAAGATGATAGAACTTCATTATAAAGCCCATCCTCTGGAGATTTAAATTCTGGGCAGTGTTGGGGAGTTAGTCATAAATAACTCAATTAAACATTTCGAATTTGATGCCAGATTTCCTAATGTTTGTGAAAGAAGACTATCGAGTCATTCCTTGAAGTGATAAATCAGGCAGAGAAGAGCTTATCATAAAATTCCCAAGACTTTTGTTCATAATAAAAACATCTGTAAAAACCAGAACCACATCATTTAGGGAAAAGATAAAAACCTAGATACAGTTTCAGTCAACAAATCTTTACAGGTATTGGTTAACAACTAAAGAAAACAGTTACAGTAACTGATTTTTATTTTATTATTTTAATAAACTGCATTAGACTGCAAACAAATTTATCACTATAAATGGATATGACATTTTGGAACAAATGTGTCTATATTTTCATGTATATTTAAAAATTTTGACACATAATTTGCTTCTGTAAAT
>JANIJG010001277.1:0-12918 GCA_024611175.1 Megaceryle torquata | reverse complement strand
CACTGGAAGATAGTTGACCATATTTTTGGTAATATTAATACTTTTGCACTCATACAATACTTTTAATTGGAGGACCTGAAAAGTCCACTGTACAGAAAAATCTGTTATTTTAATTTTACTGTGTTCCTGTAATGTAAGTAAACATATTTCCTCAGAAAAAAAAAAGAATAAAACCAAGACTCAAAAGTCAAATAACAATGGTTGCAGTCATAATCTAAAAATAACTTATAGTGCATGACTCCATGACTCTTGGTTGAGAAGCAGGCCTTGGAATAAGAGCTGGAACCCAGCTCTGCCCTCACATGGGAAACTGTATGCAGTCCAGGAAGAGCAGATAGTGTACCCAGTTTCGAGAGCTAGATGAGCTGTAACCATCGCTTCGCTCTTCAGCAGTCAGTGTCGAGGGCATGTATAACTTCCTTGGCTGCTCAAACGAATTCTCAGGCCAATGACCCTGAAAAAAAGGTGCCTCTACTTCCTCATTGAGCTGTATTTTACAAAGGATAACTTACAGGACAAATCCAAGAGAGCACTTCATCCTCTGAGTCCTGAATTAATGTAAGCACATCTCTCCAATTCTCTCTCTACTTAGTAGGGAGTCTTTAGTTTCAGCCCTTTTACCTGAGCACTACAGGGCAGTCCAGAACACTGAGTTATTTGGTAAGCCAGCATTTTGGGAAGCAATGCTGCTGGCACTCAGCAAGACTCATGTTACATAAGCAAGAAGATGCGTCCAATGCTAATGTGTGCATTTGTCAGATTGAGAGCAAAATAAGTTGTCTCCTTCAGAAAGCTGCATCTTTATGAGTAAAACCAGCAGCCCACTTTAAGACATACAACATGAGAACATATGTAAATGAGGAAGTTGAGGAGGGTCCAATTTCTAACCTGCTCAGTGAGTGACCAGCCTGAAGTCTGACAGTGTGCTCTCAACAAAAGAGATTTGGGATCCTTGGGCTTAAACATTTTCTCTATCAAGTGAGCCCAGAGCCGCCTCCCAGCTCTCATCTTAGCTATTTCCATATAGAAGTTCATGCCGATTCCCCAGAAGAAGGAGAGCCTGAAATAAGAGCACATGAACAAGATAAAACATTAAACCATTCTAATAACTCTGTTTCATTAAAGCAGAATTCCTACATTAAAGTCTCTGATTAATTTACTTTTACAGATATAACCCAGACATGAAATGATGGGAATATTCCGGGATGCCAATTGCTACAGAGTAATACACATTTATGCCAATAAACTGATTTGGCCTTCAAGCAAGGTGACTGCAGGCAAACTGCCAGGGACAGTGGTCCCTGGGACTGCTCAACTGTCCCCAGGGACTGTTTTAGGGGAGCCCTAAGTCAAGCAGGGTTCCAACAAGTCACTAGTACTGACACTCTAGTGCCAGGGAATGCTTCCATATACAACCTACTAGTGTAATTATGCTCACAAATTACTTATAATGAGAAGATGTTACGTATTCCAAGCATGCTTTCATCCTTTTCTTGATGATTTTAATCAAAATACAAATAAAACATCAGTTCAGTACTGGACAGCATATCAGGGAGCAGACTGAATGATCTACTTTTCCTACTTAGAGCTTCTATGATTTATAAATGTAAGCATGCACAGTTAAAGCCAGTAAAACTCATGATACTAGAGATGCACTTTAACAGCTACTGTAAAAAAATACCAAAGGCTTTATCACTAGAAAATCTGAAAATAAGGCTGTATCTTTTCCTATATGATCCACTTTGATTTTTGCCACAGATCTTGGAAACAGGTTCATTCAGATGACTCCTATAGTTTGAATGGGCATCAGACTCTGTAAACCACACCCTTTGCTTATTGGAACCTGTAAATCAGCTAGATCACTGAAACTGTGACCCTGCTTAGTTTGGCAGTAATGATTAAAAAAAAAAATACAATATTCTGTTCAATACTAAATTTTGGTTATAGGAAATTTGCAACTGCAAATTGAACTACCTGAACTTCCCCTTTCTAGGAATTATTCCAAAATATTTCAAAATAATAGCAATGAAAAGTATTCAATAACACTACAACATAAATGAACTGCAAGAGCTCTTACTACACTCTGCAGTCCTAAAGCTACAACTGTATTAAATGTAACAGCTCAGAGATCCTCTTTCTGACCCAGAGACCAACTATCACAAAAGACCTTGGCAACACTTGGGCTTGGGAATGAGCTTTATTCAGTTCATAAATGTAGATGTAGCCTAAGTGCCTGCTGGATTAGATATACTTCCCTATTGCTGAAACTATGGGACAAAACCAAAACAAATCTGCAATGTGAGCACTGCCAATATTGCTCATACGTGTAAATAAACCCCAAATTTCATATTAAACTCTAGAGGTTTTACCAAAAGTGCATTTTATACTTGCAAATTTCTTTAGCTCACCTTGGTGCAAATTCATCAATGGTAAGGCCAGCTTTAAGTCCAGTTCTGCAGTACTCCAAGCCATCTGCTATAGTATAAGCTAATTCCAGAATGGCATCAGCTCCTGCTTCTTGCATGTGGTACCCACTGATTGAAATGGAATTAAATTTTGGCATATACTGAAAAAATAAAAGACAACAGGGTATGACAGAAGAAGGGGAGGGATCAGATAATTCTTCTATCAATATTCTTTGTAGATTGCAAATACAACCCATCTCTATAAGTGGTGTTTTCAGATGTTTACATCACATGCTTTTACCTTTTTCTGCTATGCATTCTGCTTAAATCATCACCCATCATGGTAAGCATCATTCTCAGTTGTAGGCTCTGTGCCACCTCTCCAACGAAAATGCAACTAAGAAACCAACTGAACTTCCAGTCATCAGTTCAGGACTTCACTCCTTTCCTTACCTCCTTCTCATGCTTCATTTTGCAGCAGGAGTCCTTCAAGATTTCTTACCTCTTCACTCCTGCTGTACAGTGCTTCTTAATTACAGGGCTTCTTACTTTCTAGGCAAAGAACAGCCTCTCTGTTCCTTATCACCAAGCTTCCTGACATCCTTTCAGGTTTAGGCTCATCTTAATCTGACTTTGTTTTGGACTGACTTAAAAATCTTAAAATTTATGCTGGGATTTGGGATCTTAACAATTCCTCCCAGCCTGTTCCATAACCACATCATTCTTCACAGGCCTTCTTGCCTCATCAATAGTTAACTAGATGTAATAACACAACTAAATACATTTAAACAATGAATACCTTTGAGGTGTACTGGAAGATGTCAGCAATAATCCGCATTGATGGTTCAGGGGGGAAAATGTATGTATTTCGGACCATGAACTCCTTCAAGATGTCATTTTGGATTGTCCCTGTCAGTTTGGCCTGAGGCACTCCCTGTTCTTCTCCAGTTACAATGAATGTTGCCAACACAGGAATGACGGCCCCGTTCATTGTCATAGACACGGACATTTTCTCTAAAGGAATGCCATCAAAAAGGATTTTGGTGTCTTCCACTGTATCAATGGCAACTCCAGCCATCCCAACATCTCCTCGAACTCGTGGATTGTCTGAATCGTAACCACGGTGTGTGGCTAAATCAAAAGCAACAGATAATCCCTGCTGACCAGCTAAATGAAATAAGAAACCAAAACCAACAACAACAAACAAAACAAAACAAACACAAACAAACAAACAAAACCAACAACAAAGGGAGAGATTCAGAAGTGTTGAACAGACCTGCATTAAAACTGGATCTAAATTTAATAATTTTATTTCACATGATCCAGGCTTGGACAACAAACTAATTTTTGATATCAAACACTGTTCCCTCCCCAGACTTGTCCAAGGTCTTGTATCCTTAAAAATTAATTGAGAAAGAAAAAGTAAATTGTAGTCCTTCCAGCTGTACCACGTGCTTAACAAACTACTGAATAACAGTTTAGCCACAAGTTATAATTGTGCACAGACAGACAGTATTTGGGCTTATATACAGAAATTCTACTTAATTTTGCTGGAAACATAAGTATCATGAACTACGTCACATTACCTTCTCTTTATCACAAATTAAACACACGCACAGAGACTGTTACTGGCTCAAGTGACATATGTTGTTTATTCGTAAAGCAGAGTGATGCAAAACTAAATCTGCAGTAAGAGAAAATTATTCATACAGAGCAAGAAACAGGACAGTTGGAGCTCTTTAGGTAGAGTTGCTGCTGCAACCTGAAAGCTGTACCCAAAACTCTGCTAACCCAGGTGTTTGCCCTCTGACCAACACTGTTGTTCCTGAAGTACCTGTATCTACTGGACTTGCAGATTGCTTCTCAACATCAGCAGAGCTCTTATCAGATACCAGCTCTTATCTCTGATCTAAAAAACTGGTGTTAGCTCTGAAGCACAATGACAAAAATGTAAATTTCTGCCTAGTTTCAAGAAATAGAAATTTCAGCAATTATGAGAACTGGTAATATTTTCAGCATTCCTCTAATTACTGAGATATTAAAATTGAATTATTAAAAGTGCTTTATAAAAATAAGTAGGTTGGATTCAGAATCTATACTAAATAATTCAATATTAACAGAAGCATTAACACAAGAAGATAAAAGTTACAAGATCCCAATGCCAAAACTCAAAAAAAGATGAAAAATTCCTGGCAGCAAACATTCTTGAGTAACTGAGCTGTGCCACCAACTAACCCAAGCATTAGCACTTCTGCTTCAGCAGCAATGCTCAGGATTAAGACAGAGAATATTCAGAACAATCTTTCTATTGAAAGTTTTGTTTGCAAACCTCTAATAACTTGTGTTTCTTATTTCTTAATTTACTGAGTTTTATAAATGGAAAGAATCAAGAATACTCACAAGGATACTTCAGCTGCCTGTATTGCTTTATGTTAGCTAACCATGGTATCTCAAGAGGTAAAAATCCACAAACTCCTCCCACCTTGCTAAACGATTATGCTTTGAGTAGGAGGGATTGTAAAGTGGGAGAGAAAAGCATCACAGATATATTCCTTAGAAGGCACCTTTCATTGGTCTGTCATTGACTGGTAAGGTTAAAATTAATTTGAACAATTGCTAAGATGTATGGTTGGTGTAAAACTAATGCTTCAGTCTATCAAGAACAATTTTCTAGTAGTAGTTTTACAGTGTCCAGTTCAATAGAGTATTATGATGATGCTTTGGCTATTAGCTATATAAATTGTTGCAAAGCACAATACTCTGCAGAAATATTGGGAAACCCCTCTCAATAATTTTAGGAAGCTGGCTTTGCTAATACACGATGAATGATGCTATTCATATGTACTGAGGAGTTCATTTAAAATTTATGATATGGAAACCCAAAATGTCAGAATGCACTAACACCAGAAGTTTAGCTAAGTGTCAAAATTCAACATTTTTTTCCACTTGTGGCCACAGAATGAATGCAAAGTGCTCTGTGATCTCTACTGGTTGGACAATGGGATGCAGCCAAATTATGTATCTCTAAATGTTGAGGCACAATAACTAAAAATAGCATTTAACACATTCATTTTTCCATCTCAATAGCAAAATGAAGCAAAGGCATTTTCAGAAATGATCCAGTTCCCCAGTAATAAGGAAATACAGTGCCAGTGGGAAGATCCTATCGAAATCAAAACTCAGAAGGCGGAATAATCACATTTGCCATGTAATTTGCCATATGAATGTTCCACGTTGCTTTGTGAGACAATGTTTCCCAGATCAGCTGTCTTACCTTTGATGTTGTCCTTGTAGAACTTATTGCTCTCCTCCACTGTACTGAAACCAGCATATTGGCGGATAGTCCATGGCCTGTACGTGTACATGGTTGGGTAGGGTCCTCTAGTGTAAGGTTTCACCCCTGGCAGCTCCTCAGGCAGGTCTTTTGTGTCCCTTTTGGAGTACAAGGGCTTGATGTCGATCCCCTCTGGGGTGTGCCAAATTAAATCCTTTGGATTCTTGCCTTTCAGCTGCTTTTCAGCAAGGGCAGCCCACTCGGGGTGCAGTGGCTGCCTGTGCAGCGAACGCCACACGAGCTGGGAGGCTGGAAGTTGTGCCAGGCACGTGCAGTGCTGAGGCCGCAGGCGCAGCAGAGCATCCTTGGCTCTTAGCATGTCTGTCCCACTGGTTGGCGAGTATGGGGTAAGCTGAAGAAAATAAAAACATGTATTTTGCATTATCATATAAATCTGACATTGGAGAAGTAAGCATGGTGGGATCAAGCAGATTGCTAAAGCCAAAAGAAATACTCAGGAAAAAACAAAGTGTTTTTATTCACTTATTCATTTGATAGACACCCCCTCCCCTTGCCTTTCAATCAGACAATGCATAGAACAGATTTGGGAAAAATCCTACGTTTTTCTCTATCTAAGGAAAATGTTCCTACATCCACGTACAAAACATGTCACTTATTTCAGTCCCTAAGTATCATCCATCACTGAAAGGTCAGTCTCAAGGCTGAAGATGGCATGGCCTAGCTACCTTCTCACCGTCCCATCTCTCTCTCTCATCCACAAATTCTTTAATGCCAGACAAGACTCTCAGCCTAAAAAAGGCATTCTGAAGAAAGCAATCTGTCAGAAAACTGCTGACATGTCATACCTTGTGGAAAAGGTGGCTTGGGCTGGATGAAAGCCAGAGATACACTAAGAAAGAGATAAACAAAAAAGAATGTGATATGCAAGAACAGAGGGATAATGCAAGCTACAGAGCTTATTCCACCATGCAAGAGATTGAGATGGTAGCCAAATTCAGTGACTCTTGAATGCTGTAAGCCCCTCTGCTTCTCTCTTCTGTACCCTATCCCTGCACTTGACAGCTTGTTTCCAAGGGCTAGTTATCTCCTCCCTGACTTATCTCCTTCCCTGACACCTTTAAGAGAAACTCTGCATAGAACTGTAAAGCATCTCTATCATTGTTATGGTGTTGAAGCAACACACTCCATGAAAGTGTTTAAATAATATATGTTACATGTGGCATACATATACTGAAGGAGCGTAGATTTAGAATCATAGAATGGTAGGGGTTGGAAAGGACCTCTGGAGATCACCAAGTCCAACCCCTCTGCCAGAGCAGGAACACCCCGGGCAGACCACACAGGAACAGATCCATGTGTGTTAGATTAGATACAGTGAAGAAATTCTTCACTGTGGGGGTGGTGAGGCACTGGACCAGTGCCCAGGGAAGTTGTAGATGCCCCATCCCTAGAAGTGGTCAAGGACAGGTTGGATGGGGCTTTGAGCAACCTGGTCTAGTGGGAGGTGTCCCTGCCTGTGCGGTTGGAACTAGATGATCTGTAAGGTCCCTTCCAACCCAAACTATTCTGATTCTGTGATATAATCTGAAAAGCACAAAGCTCCAGAGGAGCACCCTGCAGAGATGGGAAGCAACCTTTACCTGTGCTTCTGCACAGCTCCCAACGTGATCCCCTCGGCCCAGTACTCCGAGAGAGCCACAAAGCTGCACTATCACCCTCCTCCATACCTTTCTCTCTACCCCTCAAGCCGCAGCACCCACAGCTGAAGGCAGAGAGCCACCAGAAAGTACCGGTCACCGTCCCCCTCTGGCCTGGTCTGGCCTGGCCTGGCAACCCCTCACCGCCCTGACAGTGACCCGTAGTGCGCAGCGCTGAACGCCCCGCCGTCCCCGCCGCCACAGCCCGCCCCCAACACGCCCCCTCAGGGGCCAATAGGGACGGGAGGGCTGGGCCGGGAGCTGCCCCGGGGGATCACAGCTCTGCCCGCCTGAAAAGTGAGGGCACCGGGCGAGCGACGCTCTCAGGACAGGCCCCGGCTGCGGCCTCCCTCCGTTACCTGCTGTCAGCTCCTCCGCTGGCACCCGCACCTCGCGCGCTGCACTGCACAACAGCCCTTGGCCGCAAGGCGCATGCGCACAGCGCCCTCTTCCTCTTCCCCTTCCACTCCCTCGGCCCGCCCTCCTCGCGGGAGGCGGGAACTCACAGTGCGCGTGCGCCCGGGTGCGCGGGTAAAACGGTTTGTTAACGGCTCCGCGGAAGAGCGTGGAACTCGGGGAACGCTGGGGAGGTAGCTGAGGGACGGTGAGTGTCGGAGCGGGATGTGCTGGTGGGTGGGTTTGTGCGGGTTCCTGCGCTGTTATCCGGCAGCTACGGCGACCAGGATTTTGTGGGGGCCGGGGAACGGCTAGGCTGAAGACTGCAACTCCCAGCAGGCATTTCGCTCGCTGACCGGCGCCACGGTGGTGGTGGAGCGCGCTGCATGCCGGGAGTTGTGGTCCACGATACACGCTTTGACGTGTGCTGCAAATGCTGTCCCACAAAATCAGCAGTTACTGGAGGAGGGAGAGAGGCAAGGTTTATTTACCTGGTGTCAGTCGCGACTGTCGCCTGGGGAGCCGTGACGGGGCCTCTTCGTGAGGGAAGAAGTGTCCTGATAGGAGGAAGGAAAAATCGAATGCAGTATCACAGAACGGCAGGGGTTGGAAGGGACCTCTGGAGATTATCTTGTCCAACCCCCCTTGCCAAAGCACCGTCACCCCAGAGCAGGTTGCCTAGGATTGCATCCAGGCGGGTTTTGGAGGTCTCCAGAGATCTCTCTGGGCAGCCTATTCCAGGCTCTGTCACCCTCACAGTAAACAAGTTTTCCCTCCTGTTTAGAGGGAACTCGCTGTGTGCAGTTTGTGCCTGTTGCTCCTTGGCCTGTCACTGGGAATCACTGAAAAGAGTCTGGCCCCATCCTTGACTTCCACCCTTTAGATACTGATAGGCACTGATCAGACTTCTGTAGCTGAACAGCCCCAGATCTCTCGGCCTTTCCTCGGCACAGAGACACTCTAGTCCCTTTGGCATCTTTGTAGTCTCCACTGGACTCTATCCAGTAGTTCCTTGTCTCAAACTGGGGAGCCCAGAACTGGATACAATACTCCGACTGTGGCTTCACTAGGGCAGAGTAGAGAGGGAGGAGAAAATCCCTTGACATGCTGTTAATGCCCTTGCGGGAGACCATTTGCCTTGGCCAGAATGGCACATTGCCTGCTCATGGTGAACTGTTCTTTACAATCCATCTGAATTGTTGTGCTTAGCAAAGAGAAGGCTAGTGGGGTGTAATGATTACCCTCTTCTGTGTGAATTCTTTTTCCTCCATCTCCACAGTGAGTATGGAAAGAAGCTCTGTGTTTAAACCACAGCAAGGCATGTTATGGTTAGGTGCTATTGTAAAAGGTTCTGGTAACAGCATGACTGCACTGACATTAGAAAGATAAAGAATTTTTATTGTTGGAGAACAAATTAGATTGTTCTCAGTGCAGTTACTGTTGTATTGCCATTTCTGCTCTTTAGCATACAAACTTCCTGGCTTTTAAGTTTAAAAAGAGAGATGGACCATGCAAAGACTTGTCTAAAGGGCAAATGGGGATGGTTTTTTTAGTCGTCTTGCACTTAGGTAATTATGTAATATTTAGGTTTTGGGTTAGTAAACATGCAAACGTTTGGGCTTATTTAGCACTGGGTATTTCTGTAGGTTTGTTTGTTAATGTGTGGTTTGTGCTATATGGACTATATTTGCTGGATTTTATTTTTTGGTTTGTTTCCTCCTGTTCCATTGGGTTTTCAGATAATGAAACGCCACCATGCAGCTTCCAGTAAAACTGGGGAGACCACGGATGAGAGATCAGCAAAAAAAAAGTTTAAATCACATGATCAACAAGGGTCTTCCAGAAAAAAAAAGGGAACAGATGGAGATGGAGAAAAACAAGGTCAAAAAAGAAAGGTAATAATTATTTTGGACCAAATAAATTAGAAAAGTAACCGAAGGGGGGGGGGAGGCATTTTTGATCAGTTTTTACAGGAATTTATATTTTATGAACTAAATACAGTCCTCTTGAGTGAATAGCTCTTTTGAGACCTGCTGCCTTACATGCTCCCTGGTTTCCAGAATTTCTAGTTGCATGTTACTGTGCCTCTGACAGCTAGAGGGAGGCATTGCCTGATCATTGGTAAAAAGACAAGCTGTCTGTGCTGTGTTCTGAAGAGTTGCCCAGCGTCTGTTTGAACTGAGTGAAAGTCAGAGCTCATGAAGCTCAGGTGACATTTATTCAGTTCTGGAAAATATTCCCTGTACGTTTTAGGATTGGCCTGGGCAGCTTGCAGTTAGAACTTTCTTAACCCCTGAGTTTATGAAACAGCAGGATCTCAAGATGTGACTGGTTAGCCAAACATCTTGCACATTTCTTCATTTCCCATTCTTGGAATGAGGGGAGTTAAGAGGAGTGAATTGCTTTCCTTAACCTGCTTGAAATGCATTAGTGTTTCACAGTTCAAAAAGCCTTTTTTTTGTGGTCAGCATCAATAGACACCTGTCAAGCACTGATGTGCTTTCACAGCCTTCATATAGTGGGGTTGCTGGTTGCACAGTAGAGGTTATTTCAAAATTGCTACATTTGCTGTAAATTTTCCTCTTCAGCAGGTCCCTCAGACAGTCAAAAGGAAAGCTGTGGAACATGGGGACTATTCCCCTCCAGGTAGGGTTGTATTTTGTCCTTACGTCTGTTTTGTGCAAACTTGGTGTTTTAAAAAACCCACAAAGTTTCTTGCTTATGTATATTCCCACTTTTTGTTTTAAAATTTAATTCTGGGTTTTCACCAATGATTCTGGAATGTGTATGTTTATAATGAAACTGTTGCAAGAAAGAACCTTTTCTATTTCGTGCTCTTTAAACAACTTGTGATGTGCAAATAAAAAGTACCACCTCACGTGGATAGGTTTAACCTGATAATTCTGTGACATGGAAAAATCTTAACTGTTACATCTTTTGACTATGATCTGCCTGAATTGTGTTACAAAGCTCTCTATCCATGTTTGACAAATCATCTTTTCCTTTGTGTTAACAGGAGAAAAATGTTCTTTAGAAAAGGTGAAGCTAACGAGTGCTATAACAGGATCTTGGCAGACTCTCACAGAGAGCAGTAGGCAGTTTCTGGCCACTGTAATGGATTCAGTAATACTGTAAGTGCCAAATATCCTGGTGGTTCTTCTTTGTTTCCACAAGGAATAAAGTAAAAATCATAACATTGCTTTAACTGGAAGAGCTTTGGAGCTTTTTGGGGCAATATTTCTGGCTGTGTATATTTTGTCTGGTATAATATAACACTTTCTATCTGATGCTGGAAATTTTTAGCTAAAAAGTTGTGACTATGTTCACTTTACCTGATGTGTTCACTGTGCTTGCAGGCTTTTTGATGAAAATTCTGCCTTTGTTTTCTTTCCAGATCTGTTTTGTGCCAACAAAGTGAGAGAAAAGGTGATGTTCAGAAGCACCTCAATTTACTGAAAGAAAGGTAAGAAATTGTAATTAAAAAAAAAATGGAGAGAAGGGATTTAGTTTACCCAGTTGTTTTGTACCATGCTTAGCAGAATTGCTCCTGGGAGCAATTGCATTTAGAAGTCTTGGAAGGGAGAGTCAATGCAAAATCAAAACATTTTTTAAGGTTTAATTTGTGACGTATTTAGTTTCTGCGTTGCCAAACTCCTGCAATCTCATCTGAGATGCCTGAAAATTTTGGCAGTTTGGTGTATTTTTAACAGACAGATCTGACTTGTAAGAATCAGAAGAACCTTTGAGTACAAGCTAAAACTCTTCCTCTGGCATAAAATGTTCATGTTTCACAAAAGAATTTACAGATTTTATTAAAAATAACCTTGATTGGGAAGCAGTTAAAAATGCTGCAGTTAAAACTTAGTTTTACTTTGAAAAGCAGAAAGGTCAGAACTGGCAAAATATTAGATAATGTCAATTTGCAGTCAGGGAGTGTGCAGACCATTGAGATGGAAACCACACAACGCCCATGTAAAGGTTAGAGTAGTGGGATTTCATGTTTCTGGTTCCACCTTAGGGCATCTATTCCACAGGACTTTGGAAACCAATTCAAGACAGCTTTTCTTCCGATCTGGATCCTTTTACTTCACTGGCAGCAACTGGGCTAAGCTGAGTAGTTTTTCCCCAGGGAAGTCATTAGTCGGTTTTCTTTTTGTTTTGCAAAGAACTCCAAACATACCATGCTTTCCTTTTTTCTGTAATAAAGGATGCTGAGATTTTTCAAGACTTTAAAGGTGCCTCCAGAGAAGCTGGGCAACCTGAAGAATGTCCCGAGCCTTCGAATGGCAGAGCAACAAGTGCTTGAGGCAAATGAAGAGTCTTTGGTACAATTGCAGGTATGAAAGGCCAGGAAGGGAAGCAAATATCTTACCCATCTGCTACTGTTCAGTTTGCTGTAACTTTTTTAGTAGGTGAACTGCTGGTTATGCCTTTGCTGTTGTGGTGGAATTGTCCACTGTTTGTCATCGTCACCTATCTTCGCTGCAAAGCAGTGTACCTTTTGGGATGGTTTTTCAGAGACTCAGCTGAAGGTCATTGTCAGCATCTTATACACTCACCATCTCTAAAATTAATTTTGTTCTGGTTTTGTCTGTTTTGTCACAGGAAGAAATAAACGAAGCTGAGAGATCAGCAGAACGCATTGAAGAAACTACACAGCAACTGCAGAACAAAATCCAGATGCTCAAGAACCAGTTAGAAGAAGATGAAAAAAAGGCCAGAAAGGTATGTTGGAACCTAGAGGAGTGGGCTGGCTCCTGGACCTATCATAGAACAGTTTGGATAGGAAGAACCCTTAAAGATCATCTAGTTCCAAGCCCCCTGCCATAGATCCAGGACACCTCCCACTAGACCAGCTTGCTCAAAGCCCCATCCAACCTGGCCTTGAACATATCTAGTGATGGAGCATCCACAGCTTCCCTGTGCAACATGTTCCAGTGTCTGACCACTTCCATAGTGAAGAACTTCTTCCTTATATCTAATCTAAATCCAGTTTGAACAGAACAGAATGGCTTAGGTTGGAAGGGACCTTAGAGATCATCTAATCTAACCTCCCTGTCATGGGCAGGGATGCCTCTCAACTAGATCAGGGTACACAAGGCTCTGTCCAACTTGGCCTTGAACA
>JANIJG010001276.1:0-17721 GCA_024611175.1 Megaceryle torquata | reverse complement strand
ACCTCTACATGCTCCGTACTGGGGCCAGTGCACCTCTGCATGCTCCATACTGGGGCCAGTGCACCTCTACATGCTCCGTACTGGGGCCAGTGCACCTCTGCATGCTCCATACTGGGGCCAGTGCACCTCTACATGCTCCATACTGGGGCCAGTGCACCTCTGCATGCTCCGTACTGGCACCAGTGCACCTCTACATGCTCTGTACTGGGGCCAGTGCACCTCTGCATGCTCCGTACTGGCGCCAGTGCACCTCTGCATGCTCTGTACTGGGGCCAGTGCACTTCTATGCACTCCACCCCAATTATGTTTTGAGTATTTGCCCTTCAATAAATTGTCTGTGTGTAGCTTGAGCTGCTCTCCTCGCATCTCCGAGGTAAATGAGGTGAGCAAAGCCCTTAAATCAGAGCTGAGCTCTGTCAGGCGCGTACCAGCCCCTTTGCCCCTTTCACTCCCGCTACCCACCGGTGCATTTCTACAGACTGGATGCCTTAGGGGAATCGGGGCCGTTCCCCACACCCCTGTCCTCTCGCTGCTTAAACCAGCATTAAAACAAAACATAAAGATACCTCAGCTGCCTGCACCGTGGTGGTACATCAAGCGCGTTTCTTCCAGCGCTGCTATTTTTATCGGAAGCCCTCACATAGCGAGGGAGCACGCGGGACGCGGGGTGATGACCGGCTGATCTACCCGCTGGATCCACACGGGAACGGCTGGCAGATCACAGAGCAGGTTGGCAAGAGAATGGTAAAACTACTTTCCAGGTACACGGAAATGTCCAAATTACCGTGTCTGAAACACGACGTGCCAGTCTGCTCAGCAGCTCTGATCCGCCTTCCGAGGACAAACACACAGGCTCAGCGGGGTGTGTGAAGTAACTACTAACAGAGAATCATATTATGCTTTAAGTAGGTAACTACAGGGCTAATTTGTTCCTCCCACGGGTACTCTGAGGTGTGGGTTCCTGCAGTCCCAGGACAGTCTGAAGTCCTCACACACCGTCTGCCACGCACCCGGTCCAGAGCCGTCGGTCCTCGCTGGCACGAGCTCCCCTGGGCTCTGCAGTCTGGGCCAAGTGTGTCAGGTGATGCCCAAAACGACTACAAAGAGCAAAGCACATCACTCACGGACGCTCTGTCGCTACTGTTTCTCTTGTACGGAACAAAGCACCAGGGGAATTATGGAACTGGCCTACATCATTTCCTTCTCTGTACTGGAGAGCAGGAAAAGAGGCCCCTGCCCCATCCCTGCCGCTGGACCCAGCCGTTCAGGCTGAAGATCTGCTGGTGGAAAGCAGCTCCAAGCACATGCAAACTGGCTTGCTCTTCGATCCGATGCTTTCTGACGAAATACGGATTTTAAAAGAGCAAATCAAGAGCCCATTAGAAAGCAGGTGCCTGGAGGTGTCCAGCGGGACACCCACCAGCAGCCTGGGTGACAGCATGAGAACCCCAGCCCAGCTAAAGGTTTAAGCATCTCTCTCACATGCAAACAATTCCTCTTCTGCGTTGCCACTTGCCTGCGGAATGAAAGCCAGTGGAGGGTCCCCGTCCCCTGGGGCTTCACCAGGCGCGGTTGCTGAGGCTGCTCCAGGATAACCATCCCCACTCTGGGCCACGACCCATTCCTGACAAGGCTGGACTTGTCAGCCTTCCCATCATTTCACCTCCTCAATCTGTGATGTTAAAGCCCATGGTTTATTTATTTCTTTAATTCACCGATAAAGCACATTATCTACAATGATTAATTTCGCATCAAACAAACAAGAACTACTACAAATGGTGGTCTAAGACAGCCTAGTGGGACTTTCTACAGAGTTCACATCCTAAATCCATCTGTCTGTTAGCTGCGAAACATTCCGCAGCGTGCTTCGCTTCTTCACGGAATTCTTGGACAGTCAAGTCTGCAGCTGACCCCACGGGGGGAATAAACAGCCCTCCCCAGGGAAAGAATAATTAATTTACCAGCTTTGGATGGGATTGATTTAAACCTCAAAAATGAGGATCTGTTACTTCACTTAACTGCGATACGACAGGATTATCTCAGATTGCAAGATATTCACTCTCTAGGAGTAACCGTGATTGCTGAGAATAATGAATGGAAGCAGGGCAGTAGAATTAACGAGGAGCAACGTGGGTCTATGGTAAAGAGAATTGTCCAATTAATGGAATAATGCATTTCAGCGGGGTCGATAAATGTAATCGTTTGGATGCAATATTCTGTCTTCCATAAACTCTTTGACCTCATGCTAATATGACATTTTGATTAGGGAAAAAAAACCACAACAGGATGATACAAAGCCAAGTTGTCACACATCAAACAGACAAGAACTTAGAAACTGATAGGTCCCACAGCGACTGCAAAGAGGGGAAGACCGAGACGATGCGTTTCCCGTGGCGCTCCAAAGGGACAAGTCCTTGGCCTTCTGCGATCTGGTATTTTGCCAGCAGCCTGAAGAAACTGTAAAAACATCACTGGTAAAGTTAGGGAGTGACACAAGCTGGAGGAGCTCACCGCAAGCTCATCCCGACTGGGAGTCTCAGGCTGCTGGGCTGGCCAGCAAACGGCACGCGACTGCATATGGGTAAAATGGAATTACACGTCTGGGCACCAGCGACACGTGCACAGGAACCCTCCCGGTGACACCTTACAAGAGGTGCTGGTGAGGGAGGGCTCCCCGGTCCAGATGATCAAGGTATCCCAAAGACCCCAGGATTAAGGCTTAAACTAAACAGGTTTAGGCTACAATGGGATCTTTTTTTACAGTGAGGGCAATTAGCTAGTAGGAAGTTTTACTGGAGATGGTAATGGGTTCTCAACTACTCATTGATTAACTTTTATCATGAGGATGGGATGTTTTTCTAATTAGCCAGCTCTGGTGCAAACAGGAATTAATTTCGGGCGATCCTGCAGCCTTGAAGATGGGAGTAACGTGGTCACGAGGGTCTTTTCTGCAAGCGTGTAATCTCTTGACATAACTTCACACCCCTCTGCTTGCCCTCTTTACCCGATAGCTGCTATTTAAAGGAATGTACACCTCTGTACAGCAATAGGTCTTTGGATATTGCAGACATAAAAGGCGTGGGACCTCAGTTTGGTGCACAGGCATCACGCGCTAGCACGCCCAGGCCATCAGGCAAATGCCAGCGGCAGGGAGGTGGGAGGGCTGGAGGCGGCGAGGGAAGCTCCAAGGAGCACGAGGGAGGAGCAGGAGGGCTTGGCTCCAGCATCCCTGCTGCAGAGGAGCGAGACTGAGCTGCCGTGCTGGGCTGCGTGAGGTCCAGGCAGCAGCTCTCCCGCCGCCCACCGCATCACTTGAAGACGGACGGAAATGTCGGGCAGTCGGGAGACTTCATCTTCTTCATGAACTTCTTGAACTCTTTGTTCTTCTTGTCCCACTTGTAGATGGCTGTCAGCAGGTACTGAGTCTTGACCTGGCGGCCCATGATGAGGAAGTAGTGGCCGAGGTTGTCCAGCTGATGGCAGGGACAGTCAGCTCCGTTCTTCAGGAACAGCACCAGCTTCTTCAGGTTCTTCTTCCGGATGGGCCCCAGCTTCAGTGCCTTCCTCTTCCGTGGGATGATCATCTTGTCCCCGTTCTCCTTCTTCACTTCCTTTATGGTCATCTTAAGGGCTGAAAAACAAGCCAGAGAGAGGGGAAAAACAAAATGACTCCTGAGCAGCCTTTGCTGGCACAAAGCATCTGCTGAGCGAGGCTGGAGGCGAGGGGGGCACCAGCACCCTGCCCAGCCCCAGACACCCAATAACCCCCTCCTGTCCTGCGTCCCCCTGCTCCCCTCTCCGCAGCATCCACCAGCAATGATTTGGCCCACTCACCACAGCATGAAAACCCTGGGGCCTGAAGAGGAGCCATCCCCATGCCGGGGAGAACATCAAGCCAGAACACTGCTGACTGTTTCCCTCCCCCCTCCTCAGCACACCTTTCATGTGAGGGGCGAGCTCTTCTCTAGCAAAACATTAGCTAAGTAAACAAAGTGATTTCCCTGCTCTAGATGCAGGAGAAACTCCTTAAAGGACCATTTAAAAGGTCAACTTGGCTTCTCAAGCACTTGCTTTGCAGTCACTCCCAGCCCTCAAGGTGCCTGTGAAACAAGTTCCCAAGCACTGAACATCCCCACATCCCAGAAGTGAAGCCCCTGGGGCAAAGAGTTGGGTCAACAGGACCTGCAGGCAGCGGGGAGAGCCTCGCAGAGCAGCCTGCACCTTCTCCAGGAGAAGGGGAGTTAACCCAATACAACATCCACAGAAAATATTTTCCTCTTTGAGCTCAGCATTTTCCTGAGTTAATTGCCACTCGAATTAAAAAAAAAAACCCCTAAATAAATAAATAAAAAAAATGAATGTTCCTTTGCCATGACCATGAGAAGGAATTTAGTCTACATGGGAAAAATGATGAAAACGTGTTGTGCATTAAAGTATCATTTCTGTGCCATTTGGCTCTGCTCATTTTTGGGGAAAAGCACATATGGCCAAGAATTACTAACATATTTCCATTATTTAGGAGTTTACTTCAGACCTGCAGATAAATAGTGCTCAGATAGGTGATTAATTGTCTGCTGTCCCTTCTCATCTGCCTCCGAGCGCGTGCGGCAGACACATGCAGAAGCCTCTGGCTCTGGCAGGGAGATGGGTTCCCGCAGCAGCGTTCCTTGGAGTCTCGCTCTGCTGGAGCTTGTAGCGATGAACACACGTTGCTTTCTGGATGGCAGCTCTGCTGACCGTTCCAGACACGAACGGCAGCAGGACAGCCCGATGACAATCCCGAGAAGGCAGCAGAGTCTCTGTGTTACCCTCCTGCTCCCAACCACCACACTGGCAACAGGAGTCGTGGTATTTATCTGCCTGCGTGCCAGAAACGCCTGCTGTGTTTGCCAAGAGCCCTGTCGTGTTATACTCTTACTGTACAAGAAAGTAATCCAGGACTGGAAACCTGAGTGAAATTTTCATTCCGTCTGTTTTCCAAATTCAGGATGTTTAAGGAGCTAAAGAGACTGAGGCTTTAAGGATCTAAAGATGCTGAACCAGATCAATTTGCAACAAATCTGGAAAAAGCAGCAATTAGTTTCCAGGCAGCTCTAAGCTCCATGACATGAATTGGGCAGCAGCAGCATCCCTCAACGTGAGCCTCAATTTCTTTATCCTTTCTGACTTGGAACGCTTGCACTAAGCACAGTGGTTGCCAGTACAGGAGGACTGGTACAGTACCAGTAGCAAGAGCCTTTATCAGAATGGCTGGTTTACAAATTACTTTGCTGTGATGACTGCAAGTTTAGATCCTTGTTACTAGAGGAAGAAGACAATCTGGCAGCTAGCAGAGGTGCTGTTCTACTCCAAGTATCACGGTCTACGGAGGACAAAGAGGGTCTAGTGCTGCTGTGCCGAGGGAGCTCACAGCTGCTCCCCTCCCTGCACAGCAGCAGCTACCTGTTCACAGGTGAGCCAGCAATGCAGGTTCAGGGAGCATGGGAGCTGCCCAGGGGAGCCATAAATCCAGATGCAAACAAAAAACTGATCCAAACCTCACTTGTGCAAAGCAGCACAAGATCAGAGAACGCCACAGAGGACCAACAAGGAGGCTGACCAAGAGTGGAAATAGTTTGCTCTGCTCTTCCCAGCAGTGATGTCCTTCTTGTCATCAGCAGAGGCAGTCTGCAGTGCTACCCGGGTAAAATGCCACCTGGCTCGAGGACTGCCAAGTTTCAGCTGCCTTGCTCTGGACTAAGCTGTCACATGAGCAAAAAAAAAAAGCATTATAATCCCTTAGCACCACAGCTCCACTGCTTTTAATATCTCCAAGGATGACGACTCCACCAGCGAAGCACCCAGCATGTTTCTAAGGATGCCGGCGGACGCGCTCGCGCGGAAAGGCCCTTGCTCCCCCCGATGCCAGCACGGGCAGACAGGCGGCAGCCGCAGGGGCTGCGGAGAGACCATGAACATCCCACTGACGGGACCAGGAGCCGACTCCCGGCCATACCGAGAGGGAGGTGATGGCAGAGCAGCCCCGTTCTCTGCTGTCCCAGCAGTGACAGTGCCCAGGCTGCAGCCAGGACCACCCATAAGCCCAGGAAAGCCCTTCCCAGCCAGGCATTGTCTCAGCTTTGCTTGCGACATCACCAGCACTGCCGAGACGCAGCACCAGATCCGGTGCAGCACGGTGCCAGGACTGCGGCCCCTGGGTGCTGGGGCGGGAGGTGAGCAGCGCGCCCAGGGATGCTAAGGTCCCATCAGCAAAGGGTCAGACCCCAGCCTGGGGCGGTGCAACCCCGTTACACCAAGCCACAGATTTGGCCCCCGCTGACAACAGCTCCTATCGGATGGTAGCACAGCTCTGCTACCTCTAATGCAGAGAGCAGGGAGTGCTGCAAATATAAAAATGTCTTTTTTATTGCTACTAATATGAAACAGGGTATATGAAAGTGTTTGCTCGCTCGGAGGGAAATTACTCTTGGCAGCAGCAGCTCCAGGAGCAGCGAAGGCTCCGCAGAGCTGGTTGGGGTCCAGCCTGATAAAGCACAACTTGGCGTTTCATCACTTGAAACAATTCTTATCAATGTCCCTACAGCTCCAGCTTTCCAGTGTGGGGAAGGAAGAAACTCAGTCTTACAGGCAAACTGGGAGCTCTGCATTAATGCTGCCTGAGAGCAAAGCACCCTCCTTCCCTGACACCAGCGCCGGGGCTCAGGTGTCCTCTCCACATCTCAGAGGACTGTGCTGTACCAGGAGTGGCCACAGGCAAGGATGCATGAGCCCCTGCACCCTGCTCACCACCCAGCACCCACCACGACTGTGTCCCATGGGCTCCTCCAACCCCTTTTTCAGCACGCAGGAGCCTGGGACCAGGACGTCATCTCTGCTGTTCTGCAGCCTGCACGGGCAGGGGCCCCACTCCAGCACCTCAGGGGCAGGGAAGGGAACGTGAGAGAAGGGAAAGCTCTGCTGTTCCTTCAGCCTCATTGCTCCTTCCCTTAGAAATCACTCAGGAGGAGGAAACCTGCCAGAAGACACATTAGGGCTGTAACAGGAGAAGGCTGCAGGCAAGGAGCTGTCAGTCACGGGAAAAAATAAACAGCATGTATTGATTGTACTGCAGGCTCCAGTGCAGCAAGAGCCCGCTCAGCCGGATCCCCTCAGACCCCAGAGAAAGGGCAGAAACAATAAATAAAATCACCAAGAGAAACAGAGAGAGGAATGAACTCCAGGGCCAGCTCAGCCTGCACGAGGAGCGAGAAGCAACTGCTGGCTGCAGCCCTGGGAGTCTGGGGGAGGCAGCTGCGGGGGCACAGGAGGGTTGAGCTCACACCCCGTCCCACATCCATCGCTGCCCCAACACAGCAGAGCTCCACCAGAACCTAAACTGCAATTAGCCCCCTCCTACCTGGCCCAGCCCCCCAGGCTGGCCCGTGCCCCAGGCGAGGGTCACCACTCACTGACCCCCTCTGCTCCGCACTCCCACAGAAACATTGGGTCAAAATCATTCCCCCCTTTCCTGGGGGCACTTGGCTGGTGCTTCCAAGAGCAGAGAAGAGAGGAGGCAGCTCCTGCATGCTGCTGAAACAGAGAAAGGAGAAGCTGATCCCCAAGTGCCTCCAGCAGTGCCAAAACAGGTCAGCCACCCTGGGCCAGGACAGCAGGCAGGACAACCACAGCAGACAGACAGACAGTGCCGAATGCCTCACGGGGGGCACAGGAGCAGACACCCCGCTCCCACCATCGCACTGTGAGCCCCTGCCCCGTCCAGGAGGACAAGACACGCTGCTGTCCAGAGCCATCCTGCTCTCGGAGGAGCTGCCAAGCAGCCAGCAGCACAGCAGGGAGCGGAGCTGCCTCAGACCAGCACCCAGAAGCCCCCATTCACTGCTGCTCAATCAAATGCAAACCTCCTGGCACCCTCCCAAGCACCAGCACCTTGTCCAAGGCCTTCTCCTGGGCCAGGGAAGAAAGGTCCTTTTTCTTTACAGTCCTCCTTTGCTCACAACTGGATGCAGCTCTCTTCCTTCACTGTCCTGAAAACCGACATCGCTCCCAGGGCTGTTACACAGCCACCTCCCACCCTGGCACGGCCACACATCGCCGGCGGGCGAAGCGCTCCTCGCATCTTGTTTGCAACGAGCCACTGGGATGTAAGTGAAACCCACACTAATGTTACTGCTGGAATCGGTGCAGGACCTACCAACAGCTGCCCCGTGCAGCACACATTAGATTAAACATTTATTGCACGTATCTGGCTTTGATGAGGATCTGTAACCTGTCAGCTGCCAGTGTTTACCTTGCTGGATGTGCATGAGAAGTCTCAGTCTGGAGGGTTGGGAGTTTGTTTTAGTGCCAGATAAACAGCTCTCCTTGAGAAATCACCCCTTGACAGTAACTCCCCAAGACTAAACAAAGATCCAAGGGCCACGCACTGTGCTTTGAGGAAACTTCCCAACGTCGATGCCTTCTCCAGCGGCTGCTCTCCGCAGCTGGGACATCCCCCGGAGCGCCCCATGCTGCCTTCCCTTGTAGGGCACGAGTAAGACCTGTGTTGCATCTCTCTCCTTGCTCATCCCCCCAGCTGCCTACAGACCAGGCACAGCTGAAGACAGCACCACACACACCCAGGATCTTCCTGGGTGGGATGAAAAACACAACAACAGAAGAAAGAACACAAATGCAGCTGCACGAAACGTAGGCTACGGAAAGCCCACGCAAGTGAGCTTCCCACCACAACTGAGGCTGGTGACAGGGAGGAGCAGGGGAACAAACGTATATCCAAGACACGACCAGCCTTCCATTGTGAAGACCGACAGTTCACACACCGCAGGCACCAGTTGTGTCCCGCTCAGCTGCCTTTGGACTTCCCCACAGTCGTGAGGCCATCTCATTTTCGAATGAAACAAAAAGAGACAAAAAAAGAGAGCGGGAGTGGGAAGGAGGAATGGGAGCGACCTCCACACCAGCAAGAGTTCTGATGTGTTTAAAAAATAAAGTTACATCTGCTGATTCGCAGAACAAACGATCCCAAATTCCTTGTGATGGTTACAAAAACCATCAGCTTCTGCTTTGGCCGAGAAAACAAAGACTTTACACAAAGCTAAAGAAATGCCTTGGGTCTGGGTGAGTCAGGTGCACGTGCCGACAAAGTTACAATACCTGATGTTACAACTAAAAGGATCCCAAGGGCTCACAGGAGCTGGTTCACATGTAACCACGTTTGTTTGGGAGAGCTGCTGTCACCTGGATGTGGGCACAGGGCACTCGGTGACACCACCGAGCGCCCCAACGCAGCAGGGAGGGCCTGCAGAGCTGGCTTCCATTTCTCTCCCTCCTCCCAGCACGGCTGGCCTGGGAACGGGACCCAACCCCGTCAGCTGAACCGCAGGAGGAGGAAGCCTTCTGTGAAAACCTTCCCAGCCGATTTGGATCGATCAGGGGTAGGCACGAGGGCTGAGGTCTCCTCCACTCGCTGCTGCTCCGCCGCTCGTGGTGCACGGTAACACGTTATCTGGCCACTCGCCGCAGCCCTACCCAGGGAGCCGCCTGCCAAGAAATATTTCCATCCTCTGGACGGAAATCACACGAAATTTCCCAATAACCAACTTACACTGAGGGCAAGTCAATGTCTCAAGCCGCTCTGTCGAGGCCGTGAATACTTCTGGTTTGGCCTCTGCTCTCCGTTGTGTAACTGTCCCGGAGCACGGGGAGGATATTCAGCGGTGGAGGAGGATGACAAGCATGCAGACAAACTTGTATTTCCCTTCCCAGCACTTGCCCGCCAGCCGGACACCACCTCAGCTTGCTCCCCACATGCCTCGAGGAGGTGATGGGTATTGCAGCAACCCACCCCCAGACACAGCACTGCCACCCGGCCAGTGCCCCTCACTCCTCCTCTGACAGCAGAGGTCCCCACGCTCAGAGCCCAGGGCGATGCCCCCCATCTCACTGCCAACCCGAGCACACAGCCCCAGCCCAAACCAGGTCCCAGAGGCCGCTCACCCCAACCCTGCCAGCTGGGAAGCTCCCTCCAGTCTCCCCATGGATGCAGTGGGGCAGGGGCAGCTCCGATTCACCCCAGGCAGGAGCTCAGAGCGCTCGAGCCGATCCAGCTGCAAGCAGCACACCTCACTCCCCAGCCAGGCTGGGGCACCGAGCCCGTGCGTCCGTTACCTGACCCAGCTAGAAGCACACACATTCCTGGGAAACCATTACATGGCTGTTCCTGTTGCTGCTTTTCCCCGTTAGAAAAGTCTGTGCTGAACTCAGGACATCTGGCACACCAAGGCTGCAGGAGAGCTGAGGAGTCATTTCCAGCAGAAGGGGTAAGAGGCCAGCACGCAGAGCAGGTTTGGGTTTGCACGGTGCGCTCTGGCACATCCAAGTGCTAATCCCCAAGGAATGCACACCTTGTTCAATATGCCTTTAATAACCTTCTGGGAAAGTGACATACACCAGCAAGGATGTCAAAACCAGTTAATTCTGGGTTTGATCTGAGAAAGCTAATATTTTTCCCCAAGATACGTTTTCTTTTTTTCCAAGTTCTGTTTACCTGTGATTGTCTGACTCACTCAGAATATATTTAGGATGCAGCTTTCAAGTAGCTCTGCATTTTTTAAGCTCACTGCCTGACTCTAGCTACACAAGGGCCAACTTTCGAGTTCTTGCACCCCAACTTGACAAGAGCAGCATAACTTTGCTCAAAGAAATCTGGGGGAAGGAGGAAGCTGCTCCGCTCCTTCACGACTGCAAGCGGAATAAGGGTCGATGCTACGCGTCATTCCTGCGAGCGGCGAGAGCACAGGAACACGGGGGTTAAGCTCCAAACCCTGCCACATTTGGCAAAGAGCAGGCACTGCCACTTCTGCCCCATTCCCTGACTCCAGACCAACACAGTCGGGACTCTCTGAGCGCAGCCAGGGCCCACGGCAGCAGCAGGACCTCTCAGCATCGCTGCTGCAGTGGGTGACCCCTCGCGCTGGGGCCGCGCCTCGTGCGGCATCTCAGCAGGCAGGGCAGGAGGGATGCTCAGTGCCACAGCTGGGGCGATACGGGAGCGCAGGCACTGCTGCTAGGGCCCTGCTGTCCCACTCCCC
The DNA here is from genome assembly GCA_024611175.1 of Megaceryle torquata. NCBI lineage: Eukaryota > Metazoa > Chordata > Aves > Coraciiformes > Cerylidae > Megaceryle > Megaceryle torquata. The sequence goes on along the minus strand of JANIJG010001276.1, from coordinate 6,634 downwards.
AGGTGAGCTCTGCTGCAGGAGGCAGACACGTCCCGGACACATCCAGTCCGGTCCCAGTCCAGTCCCGGCCGACACTGACATCTAGAGGCATGCACGCCTGGCCTCGGGGAAGGGCCACGGCTGCTCGAGGGCGACGTGGCCACACCACTGGCTACGCTGCTCTCGGAGCGGGCAGGGAAACGCAGTGGTCCTGGATCCATCCCATGCTGGAGCCATGCTGCTCTGTGTCCCCCAGGGAAGCCTCCCCATGCCCCCTGCACCCCCCCTTACCAAACTCGCTGGCACACAGGTGCTCCACAATGGCCTCCGACTTCATCTCATTGTCACAAGGTGGACATACAGTTGTTCCTGGCAAGAGGAGAGAAAAGGTGGTGAGGAGCCAGCTCAAGAAGCACTGCAGAACCAGGCTGCCCACGCTGTCCTTGAGGGGGGCACGTGCTCGGGCACCCCACCATGGGGTCCCAGGTCACAGCTCCATGAGACAACACCCTGCTGGGGGTCAGGAGCCATCCACTGGCTCACGGGGCAGAGCTCGCCACAGGCAGCCTCTGGCCAGCCCTGCTCCAGTGCTGCCAGTGGCCCCAAGGCTGGGCATGGGCCAGCAGCTGCCAAGAGCGGGAGGACAGCGCTGGCAAGAAGAGGGGCTTTCAGTGCCAGGCACTCAGCCAAGGGGAGCCACTCGCTGCAGGACATGGCCCACAGCCCACTGACATTCCCTCCCCATGGTGTGCCAAGGCCAGCACGCGGTACCCAACCCTGGCACGGCAGGATGGGTACCCAGGGATGGTTCACGTGCCAAGGGGCTGCCCTGGCCAGAAGCCACCCCAGAGCCAGGCAGGGGGGTTCAGGACATCATGACCCAGCTCAGCACAGGTTCCCTCTCAGTGCCATGGACCAGCCCACAGGCTTCCTGGGCATCACACAGCCAGCCCCTTGCCTGCCTCCTTCCACCCTGCCACAGGGCAGCACTGGTTGGCGATGGACCCGCACAGCTCTCCATGCACAGCCCCCTCCAGAAGCCCCTCCAGCACAACCCCCAGAGCGCACGTCTGCTCTTCTTTGTTTTCAGCCCAGCTACACCCCGTGGGCTGCAGGACAGCCTCGTGGCTCCAGAAGAGGAGAGCCAGCTCTGCTCGCCAGCTGCTGGCATCCAACGTGCTCCTCTTGGGAAACACCAGCCCAGGACATTTCATAGGAATCCGTCCTGGGAGGAAAGTTCACTTCACCCAGAGAATAAAAATGTTTCCAGGTTCCCGTCTCCAGCCGGAGCAGAGACCACCCAGCAGCACAGACGCAGATTTGTGCTACTGGCGGATGAATTTATTGAGCTGGGAGATGCTGCTTCTGTTCCTGGTCCAGCAGAATGGAGGGCTCTTTCCCACACAAGGGAGTTATTCTCAGGGACAGCGCTGCAGCGAAACATCTGCTGGCCCCTGCGTGCAGATGGAGCGCTCGCCTCCATCCAGCCCTCAGCCAGCAGTGTTGCTGGACATTAAAAACAGAGAGGTCTCCCAGAAAGAAGGGTGTAGAGCCAGGACGGCTGCTGAGGGAGGCACAGCCACAACTCGTGCTGACCACAGCATCGAGTCTCCTCGGTCACAGATGCCCCGCGGGGTTTCAGGCAAGACATTTGTTTTCTGTGGTTTGTTCTTCCCCTCTTGCCACCCCCCACCCCCCGCCTCCCAGATCTGTCCTGTGCCAAATGCTAATTCCTGGGGTCATGCGTCGTGTCTTTATTAATCACACATGCAGAGCAACTGGCCTTCCGATCGCCGCAACGCACAAGTCACGACACAACCCTCGCACCCAAGCGCTCACTCAACAGTCCCAGTAGCTCTGTACCTGTGAGAGCCGCCTGTCACCTGGGTCATTCCTCCTCCCAACCCCGAATGTGCAATTGCTGCTTTTACCACCTTAGAATGGCACGGACAGAAGCCAGCCTTTGGAGATGTGGTGACGTCCTCAACACTTTATTTTTAAAAGCAGCAGTCAGAGTGTTTCCATCCAGGCTGCACATTTCATGAGCTCACAATGAAAGGAGAGGGGAATGCTGGCTCCCCGGGGGTGACAGCCCTCACAGTCCGTCTCTGCTGGAGCACCAAGTGTTAGTTACTGTGCTGGGGACCACCCTTGGGAACGAGAAGGGGGTACCTGCCATGCACCAGCTCATCACCACATCCCAGCGTGCAAAGCAGCCTCGGCAGCCAAAGTGCACACAAGGAGACTGGGCCAGACAACGTGAAAGGCACCACTGCGTCCACACTATGAGCCTTCCAGGCAACCAAAGGGAAAAAAAACAAACAAAACACCAAAATGGAAAATAAGACTCATTGTTCCCTGGTGAAAGCACAGGCTTTGTTTTAGCTGTCCTGTGGCAGCCCATGGGAATGCTCTGGCACAGCTGGGATGGCAGAGACCCCCCCCCCCCTACAGCTATCCCAACACCGCCCGCCTGCCTCCCACCCCTCCCGAAGCAGCCCAGCCAACGTCCTCCAGCCTGCAGCACTGCCCGGCACCTCACCTTCCCCATCCCATGTGATCCCAGGCTGAAGGAGCCAGCAAGAAGCCCAGCCGTGACTTGTGTCCTCCTGCCTCAGGCAGTCCCCACAGCAGTGGCCCAGAGGCAGCCGTGCTGACACATGCCCAGCTGGCTGGCTCCCCACAGCACCCACGCCGGGCACAACCACCTGCCAGTCCACAGCCCACTGCAGTTCAGCTGGGGCCCATCTTCTGCAGCTGACAGCCCTGCTCAAGCACAACCTTCGCCTGCTTCCAACTCGCTCTTTCCCTGCTGATCATTTTCTAATGCCTGGCTTTAGAGCCAGCTTGCTCCCGGGGCAGGAGAAGGAATGTGTAATGCTATATTAATCTGCAACTCCCCTGATGCATCCTGCGGGCCTGCAGGCTCTACCGCCTTGCGCTTAAGGAGAAAGGAATTCAGCAGGTCAGCCCTTTGAGAGGCAGAAACAAATTCCAATTTTGAGGTTTTAATGGAGAAAAATACTGAAAGGGCTCATTCTTATTAGTGCCCAAAGAAAAGGGGGGGTCACTGCTGGGTTCTGACCCTCTGCTCTGCTCACTCTAAACTGTTTGGGGCAAGAGCATCCCAGCACATGGAGCTTCACCAGCCCAAGGTCACGCGTAGGAGCGCACACGCCAGAGTGCTCTGCCGCACACCAGCGCTAACACCATGGAAGCTGGCAGATCCACAGGCAGCAGGTCCAGCCCAGCATACCACCGGGGGGAAGGGGGCTGGCCTTCTCACCTTGGAGAGCATTTTCTAGCAAGATCGCTCATCCCTTCCCAGGAAAGTGCCCCAGCCAGTGGGATGGGCACGGGGAGCTCAGCCTGACTCCTCTGGAGCTGCTGGGGCTCAGCTATGGCATGTGCAGGAGTTTCCTCTTGAAATACTTTCAAGCAGTCCAGGATGTGAAGATGGGTGCTTCTTCTCCACTGAATGAAGATGGTTCACATTTGCATGACAACTTTAAAGACTTACTTTCTGTAAACATAATTGCAAACAAATTGCTCATTTGAAAGTGCTTGTGACATAACTTTTGCGAAGTCATTCAGCAGACAGTGCTTTATTTGAGTGGCTGCAACACTTCCTTGCAATACACACCCAGCTCCAGACTTACAGGTCGCTCAAAGAACAAGTTCAAACACCCTAAAGCTTGCACAGAACGCGGCACCCAAAAGAGGACCAGCAATAGATCCACGAAGGACTCAAAGCTGAGCTGATGTAATTCCTCGTGAAAAAAAGTCAAAAGCGATGGGCACATTAGCAGCACCAAAAGAAAGCAGTAATGTCTCACACCAATGCTGCTGTCCAGACAAGTCCAAAAGGTGATCAGAAAGGTAGATGCAGACCTCGCAAGGGAAAACTTAGCAGACGCTAGGAAGAGTGTTCCCACATCTCGGGTCATTAATGTCTCCAAAATGAATGACCTGCAAACAGCTCAAACTCTGTTTCGGACCGTGGAAGGTGCAGCTCTGCAGCAAGCAGCTCAGCCCCAGCTGCCCCAAGAGCACGCTTGGCTGCAAGTGCCTGAGGAATAAAAGCAACCTTTGTACCCGCAACACAGGATGCGACTGTGGTCTTGACCAAGGGTCTAGGTTCACACAGGACAGATGATTTTAGAGCCTTCCTGGAAAACAAAGAGCTTCCTGCAGCAATCCCATCAGCGAGGGCAAGCCACGGCACGGAAGCCAGTGTGGCTGTGCTGCTGTAGGTGCCACACGGGGAGAGGCTGGATCTCTGGCAGCGAGAACTGCCAGGCACAGTCACACACTTCACACCCCTCCTGCCCCTGGATGCCACTGTGGTGTGATGCCACACCACACAGCTTCCTCATAGAGCTCTGGGGGTGTCAGGCTCAAGTGTGTCCCGCATCTGTCCCCAGGCAGGCTGCCTCAAGCCATCGCTCGCTGCTGCCCTCCACGTGCCCCCCTCACTGGCTCCTGGGGACACCTCCAGAGCGTCACCCCTCTGCCCTTCCTGCACTGTAACCGAGGGGCTCCCTGAAGGACGGGTCCTGCCGGGATGAGCGGGATGACACTGCACAGTCCCTGGGAGGCTGGGTGAGGGCTCCCAGCCGAGCACGACGCAAAGCTTTTGTCTGTAAAGGTAAGTGCACGCGAGCAGCCGCTGAAGAGCGACCTTCCCTGCGGACCAGCTCCGGACACAGCGCAGAAGCCACGGCAATGGCTCAGCCCCACACGCGGGTGCCCCGGCCCCGAGCTCCCCCCGAGCACCGGCGCTATCCCCCCGTGAAATCGGGAGTGCCCATCCCTTTCAGTGAAGCTCCGGAAGCACTGCACTCCTGTACAGCCCCTCTGCCTTCCCCCTCCACAAAGATCCCCCCGACAGCCTTTCCACGCGCTCCGGTGCGGAACGCTGAAGTGACACCGGGATATTTATTTCTTTTAAAAGTTTTCAGCAACAAACCACGCTCATCGCAACTCGCACAAACAAGCCAGGCAGGCACCAAGCAGACCTGCCGCACACAATGGAAACAAGAACCGCGTCCACCTTCGCCGGGCGTTTCTTGCCAAGTCTCTTTCTTGCCCCCTTGCCAGCGCAGAGCCCCCCCGAGAGGGCACGGCTGGATTTCCACGGCACGCGCAGCCTCTTGTCCCAGAACCGCTTGAGAAGCGGGGACCCTGACGGGATTACTGTCAGTATTTACTCTGGTCAGGCAGCGCTTTCTGCCGTGGGGACCACGAATCCTACCGCTGCCAAGAACAGCCCCACGGGAGCCGGGCTGGGCAGAGAAACCGTTGCCGGGGCAGTGCAGCACCTGGGGATGGAAGGTCAGAGCCACGCACCAGTGCCTCAACTGGGATGAGCTGCCACGGACCCGCCGTGCCCTGGCACCACTTGCCCCCAGGCTCAGCTGCGGGATAGAGGTGAGGAGCTGGCAGGGTGTCCTGCCTTCCTCTGGACAGGAGCACTCGCAGAGGGCTAGGAAGCTGGAGGGGAGGGCTGCTGCCAAGAAGCAGAGTTCAGGTGAGCCTGCGCCTGCCACAAGACCCCCCCCCCCTTCACTGCCACAGGGGCCCTCCTGGGCTAACGCCTGCCCCATCTGCTCAGAGGGGAGAGCCAGGAGCAGGGCTGTGGCACTGGCCATGCCTTACCTTTGGGCCTGGAGACCTCAGTGGCATTGGGAGCCGTCATGGCAATGCAGACGTCATCCTGGGGAAACTGGTCACACTTGAGCATCTCGGGCCAGAAGAAGCCAAAGAACTGCATGACAGGCTCACAGGAGTCGCGCACGGCCTCACAGAGCCAGCGGCACGGGTAGACTGGCCGGTCCAGGCAGACGGGGGCAAAGAGGGAGCAGAGGAAGACCTGGGTGCCCATGTGGCAGTTCTTGTTGAGCAGCGGCACCCAGCTGCTCGCCTGGTGCTTCACCTCGGCCATGGTCTCGTGGTCCAGCAGGTTGGGCAGCACCATCTTGTCGTAGCCCACGCTGTGGCAGAGCCGCAGGTCGGCGGGGATGGCCACGCACTGGTGGGGCTTGGCATAGAAGCGCCCGCCGGGGTAGGGGCCCAGGTCGGACTGGTAGCTGACGTAGTCGTACTCGCTGGCCCCGCCGCACACCAGCAGCCCGGCGGCCAGCGACAGGACCGCCCGCAGCGCGGCCCCGCGGGGCCCCCGCACGCTGCCCATTGCCGCCACCGCCGACGGTGGTCCCGAAGGCGCCTCCCGCTGCTCCCCGACGGGAGCCCGCTGCCGGCGGCCGCCCCCGGGGACCTTCCCCGCGCCCCCACAGACGGCCCCTCCGCTGCGCCCTGTTCGGGGCCGCTTACCCCTGCCCGGGGCCCCGACCCGCTGCCCCCCCGCTCTGTCTCCGTTGCCGGCAGACACCCTCGCCCCGGCGCCGGACGCCCGCAGCCGCTGCCCTGCGCCGAGCCACCCGCTCCCGTCGCCCCGGCCCCGGTCTGGCCCCGCCGCGCCGCGCCGCGGGTTTGTGAGCCCCCGGCAGCCAATCAGGACGGGGCCGCCCGCCGTGCGCTCGCCCGCCGGTGTCAATCAGCGGGCCCGGCAGCCAATCGCGACCCGCCGCGGCCCGGCCCGCCCCGCCCCGCTCCGCCCGGGCGGGCCCCGACGGCGCCGCCTCCGCTCCCGGGC
>JANIJG010001275.1:14538-30325 GCA_024611175.1 Megaceryle torquata | reverse complement strand
CAGTGGTTTTTTTTTCCATTTTCCCCTCCTTTTTTTTCCATCACAAGTGTTGAAAGCATAAGAACCTCCCATGAGCAACTCTTCGGATGCTTAAGATCTGTTGGTGCTGGAGCAGCTGTGAGTGCAGGACAATGTTGGCAGGTGCCAGTCTAACCAGCCCATGCACCTTTAGCAGCCCGTAGCCCCCATCGTGTTAGACATAGCAATGAGAGCTTCAGTGCAAGTTGAGAGGTCATTTATATGGACCTTTGGTGCAGTTTATCCTAATCATCTCAGGTATACTTGTATGTGTTATGAATTATTAATTAAATGTGTTATGAATTATTAATTAAACGAGAGTCATTAATTCTTACAAACACAGAGCTTTTATGAATTTCCTTGTGCATTTTATTAGATGGGAGACCATGGGCTTTCATCCGACAAGGAAGATGTGCAAGGGCATCAAACCCAACACAACCAAACAATGCCTTTCTAGTTCATCAGTCTGTTGACTTTTGTAGTACATTGATGAATATACTGCAGTCGATAAACTCTGAAATTCATTATCCATCACAAATTATTCATTCAGCTGCATCTTTTAAGATCCCCTGCTATAATAATCCGAGCGTTCTGAGCGTAAATTGTCAATTGTTTTGTGATGTGGTAGTGTTAACTTCACAGAATATGAACTGTGATTCACAACTTGAACTCAGCCTTCAAAATTGAAAGGCTTCAGTTTTTTTAGAACAGGGGTTTTTTTTTTGCAACCTCCTTAATAGCTAAGGAAAAAATCTATTCAAGGAAGCCTTGAGGATCCTTGAGGGAGTGCTATTGCTGTGGGTTATTGATCTTTGCAATTAAAAAGCACCAGGAAAGTAAAGTGTGGAAGAGAACAGAGCAGAGGCCGTGATGAAACACTACTAGCCTGAGCAGTGGGATAGCGACTGTTGAATTTACTTCTTACAGTTTGACTTTGGGGAGAAAAGTTTGGGTTTAATGGAAATGTACATGCCAAGAAAATTTGCCCAAGATACTTGGTGCAAGCAAGAATTGCTATGGGAGTAGATATGGCCCTAACTATAAATAAAGTTCCCACTAGGTATAAAATGCAGATTGCTTTTAAGTCGCATTATAATAGGGAAAGAGAAGCAAACTTAGCAAGAGTCTTTCGCATGGATGAATTGTATCAGAAGTTGAAATTATTCACATAACCAAAAATAAGACCTCTTAAAATGCATCTACAAAACCTATACTAAAATATCATTAAGGATGTGACAGAATATTAGGTAATACATGTGCATTTCTGAGACCCAGGAGAAGTCAGGATAAATAGGAGTAGCTGGAAAATGAATAGCCAGTCACACCGTGCAGTATTGTGACCTCTTAACAGTAGAAATAGGTTATGTCTTGCCTGAATTTTCTGTTCCCTTATTTTTGTATTAACAACAGCAGAATTTATAGTTAATATACCAAAACTATGGATTCTAGATACCTTTTAATTCCTGCATGAAATGAAAAAAATCAATTCTCCTTACAAAACACTACAAAAAATGTTTACAAAAGCAATTTTCTAGAAATAAGTGGAAAACTGTTGCTTGGTTTTATCATATTCAAGTTTGTATTACATCACATAAAGAAACAAGGTACTTATCAATGCATACAAACAGAAAACAATCTGTGTATAAAACAAGAATAAAAAAGTATAGAAAAGAAATCTTGTTCAACAAGGAGAAAATCATGTTGTAGATGGTTTCTTCAAGCTGCAATTCCTAAGTTTCTCTTATATTCCCTATTCACTTCCCCCCGCCCCCAATTTCATGTTGCTGTATCAGGGAGCAGCACCTCGTAGGCTGATAGATGATATCATGGGCTTTCAATCTGATTTTGACCTCAGCTGTAGGTATGATGGAACTGTGCTGTCTGTTTATCCTGCCTGAGGACTCAACTCTCTGTAGCAGGATTATGGTATGCAGCGTGGAAAGAAAGAAGCATCTCTCATCAAGTACAAGAAAACATTTAATATACCAGGCAATTATTTCCATGCCTAGGAGAGAGGTGATGTATTAAATATGGCATAAACAGCAGCTAACTATGGATTATAGTATTATATTTCCATAGAGAATTTCTACTGACATCATAGACCGCCACGGCAAGGTTTATAAAACAGTAATCCATGTGTTATTAATCCTGAGTCTTTACTTCGCAGAAGTTTACACTTTTGGTGTGATAATTTTTACTGTACTCTTGGTGTTGTTCCTAGAAGTCTCTCTTCATGCTGCAGCCCAGGCCAAAAAAGTGGGATGCTCCATAGAAATGCCTTTCGGAGGACTCCTCCCTTACCACGGGGTAGGTTCAATGGAATTACAGGACCAGCATATCAACAGCTAGAAGAGTCAAGGATCACAGACCAGGACACAATACCTTGTCATGGGTAAGTAATAACAGAACTGAAGTGACCCTGTTTGGGAGTGGCTGCTGTTTTGTGGTTAATATGCTTTGCCATTACAGTCCTTCCAACTTTGTTGTAGTGTACTGTGGATCCAGGGTTTATAGCACTGAAAGCAGAAGAATGTTTTCAGCGTAATGGCTCTTCGAAGGTAATAAGATTTTATTTGGCTGGCTGCTCCTTTTAAGCCTTTCAAAGAATGAGTGACTAGAACGAACTTTAAGTGACTGGCAGTGTTACTCTAGATAACTGATGGGTTTCCTACTGGTGCCATGGTGTTCTAGTAACTTTTGCATAGCATTGTTTTCTCCCATTAGCGCTGGAAAAATAAGAGAGAATAATTCAGAAGTCCAACTTTCATGGTTTTTAAAATAAATCAATGTACATTGCAACGTGTGCTTGCTGTAGACTGAAGACTTGATCGCTTTGCACAGCTTTGTCTTTGAAAATGCACAAAGAATCCAATATTTTTCCTTTTTTAATTCAGCTTATTAGAATACTGAATGTAAGTTCCAGCTGTACTTAGGGTCTGAATTTCAGAAGCGCTCCTGAGTGCCAGCAGCTGCCTTTGAAGTCTCTTGCAATTACTGAGGTATTTTGCAAAATATTTACATATCCCTATAGATTTCCTAAGACTTTCCAAAATATACACAAACTTATTATATGTAAAACTAGGAGTGATATCTGGAATGGACTAAAACAACACCAGTTTCCACTGGACACATGTAAGTCACAGCTAAGGGCAGTGAACAATTCCACTGTGAGACAGCAGCTGTACGGTTTTTGTACCGGAATTGGCTTTATAAAGTGCAGAACTGAGGATGCTTAATGTGTTTAATTTTCCATAGGGAAGAAAGGAGCTATTACCACTCTCCACTCTGCCCTAGGAGATGACAGCCACAAGTGACTAAGCGTGGTAACAGCACACGTTTACCCCTGCCCCTCCCTCATCATGCTTTCCAACCTGCCCAGGGTGGGGTACTCTGGGAGAGGGGAGCTTGGCTCACTAGAAGTTCTGTAGCTCAATCTAAAGACAGACCAAGAACAGGGCTTAGCCTGTGAAGGGAGAAAGCAAAGTGGCAAAAGGACTGGGTGTGTAGCGACTTCTTTTCAAAAGTACAAATTCATCTGTACTTCTTTCATTGTTACTGTTTGCTGCTTCTGGGGAATAACTTGTTGATTACTTCTTGCAGTAACTATATTATTTCTTATTTGTATGATTAAGTCTGTATAATTCCTTAGGAAAACTGAGACTCGGCCCTGCCCCTTTCAGGAAGGGTTGGATTCAAACAGCCTTACCTCTTTAATAGCTGTGGCTTGTAACACAGTCTCTGGAGAGTGCTGCAGCCTCTGCCTAGGCTGAGAAGTGAAATAGAAAACAGCAAAGCTGTCTTGGGGGTAGTTGTATTTATGCTTCCCTAGGAAATCAGTGTGATTCTACACGTATCATCTTGAACGGGCCTCTACTTTAATTTTGCAGTTCTGCAAAAGGTTGATATTTGGACCAGACTGTGACCTCTTCTGGCCTCAATCCATGAAAGCACTTCATCTATATTTTGTGTGCTTGGAATGTCTGGAGAGTTAGTCCTTCCTAATACCTGCTCTAACAGTAGACCTTTCTCTGAAGGAGTCCTCTGAGTGCATCAACAGGTGGTGTTGTGACAAGGAGTCAGAGCAGTCTGTGTGTCCCACAAATACGATACCAGAAGTCTTCAACTGGTACCCATGGAAATGAATTTTTTAAATGTCAGTCAATGTTAAGCGTGAAACCAAAAGTAATTATTGCAGTGTTTTACCAATGATGACTTTTATGAAAATAAGTCTTTTAAGATCGTCCCAAAACTCCTGGCAAGTTATTTTGTGTGAATGAATTGATCAGTAATAAAGTAATCTCTTCAATATCTAAGTACACTTCTTATCTCTGAACAAAAGTAAAATCTAATTTACTAATTCAACTTTATGTGGAATTCTTCTGACTTAGGAAGAGGTTTCCCCAACATCAGATGGCTTTTTACCATCTGTTTTACCAGTTAGATTCAGTGTTGGTATTCTCATTAGATTTCCAGCCAAAATGTCCCCTGCAGAAGTTAAAACTCCTTCCTTTCTCCTCCCTTTTCCCCTCCATCTTTTCCTGTAAGGATGCACAAATCAAAGCGGTTTATCTCCCTAGTTCTGTCACCCTTCTGAAGTTCCATCAGCAGCTCAGGCAGAAGTTTGGTCAGATTTTGTATTTGATAGCAAAGAGGCTAATTTGCCTGATTAGTTTTTGTCTAGTCTTGTAAAAGTGCTCCTCCTCCCATCCCACATTGAGAAGAAAACTTTTACTGCATTCGAGCACCACCAGATCTTGTTGTTTGCAACAGGATCTAATATTTGCAGCTTTGGAGTCAAATACAGCTAGTACCAGTTACTTAATCAGTATGCTTCTTGAAAGAGATGAAAAATCTGCTTGAAAGGAGGAGCTTAAAGAAAGCAAACCCACCCTCCCCCCTATGCCAGTCACATCTCAGAGACTGATTCAAGTTCCTTGAGGGTGTCACGAGTTCACAGGCAGTTAAGTGGCCAGTGGTTAGATCACATCCTTTCAGTGACAGCTGCATTCCACGGTATGAATCATTACAAGTAGTGCCTTCTAGCCTGTGAATGTGTGCATATACGTATCTAGTTGTGTTTTAAGTAGCCAAGATTCATACCTACAGGTAGAAAATGGGGTGTGTATTTGTAGGTGTAGATAGGTGCTTACGAGGCTGAACCAAAGCCTGGTAAAGCCACTGGAATGACTCCCATTCATCTTAATGGACCTTGGTGTCAGGCTTGTATATGGAACACGTGTGGCAACGGGGCTTATAGCAAAGCTATTGTTACTGTGCCAAATAAAAACCAGTTTATATTTTAAGTTCTGATCCCTCCTCCCTGTCTGAAATACCGATTTTAGGGGGGCAGTAGAATCTGGCCCCTTTCAGTTTCATTCTTTTATTTAGACTCTTAAATACTGTATGATTATAACCTAACTGTTGCATATTTTTAAGTGTTTGAGTTTCTTTTTTTGGCTTGTTTTTAGGAAGAGGCTCAAGAGAGAACACCACGTTGAAATACATGCCCATGAGTGAATTTATTCAGACAAAATCTTTTTTCACATGCAAAAACCAGATACCTTTCTTAGGAGGAACGATAGTTGTGGGAAAGCTAATTATAGAAAAATGTAATTAAGATTCTTCAATTATAGGTCTAATTCTCAGTCTATTGAAAACAGCAGCAGTCTGGTGTCACAAGTAGAAGCATGGATCAGTTTGTAATTAACCAAAAGCTTGAGTCTCACACGGTTTAGATTTAATATCTCTGCTAGTTTAATACCTTGTCTATTGCACACGTTGTACGTGCGTTATTTCAACCTTTCAAAGCCCTGTGAGCATAAGGCAGAAACGTGTAATTCTGGCATGAAGTTGGTGTCTCTACCTGTACTTCAACAAATATTATGGAGGTATGCCAGGCGTTGCATTACCTGTTATTGTTACTGGCAAATAGTTTTCAAAATACCAAGAATAATTGAATCTCTATTATGGAATTGGCAAATGCTACTGTTTTCTCACCAAACCCATTTTAATTCAGTCTTTTCTTGGTTTTGCTTATATATCATCCATATAATACATCCATTGCATGTGAAAATCATTAAAAACATTCACTCCCTTTGTTTTCAGGGTGCAGCCCAGAATATATTTAGGGCCTGAATTACCAAAAAAGGGAATAATGCAACTGATGCGATCTCTCCAGCTATAGTCGTTTGAACAATTATATAATAAGCAAAGGAAACAAGAATGGGCACAACCCAAAGGTCTGCACTGTTTTGTTTTCATTTATTTTTTTTTTAAATGTCCTCCCTTGGGAATACCATCCCTGATCAGTATTTCATTCATACTGAGTCTTGAAAACTGTTCTCAAAAGCCCCTCCATAAAATGGCTACAACTGTGTGTAAGTGTAGTGCAAATGTAATTAACCAAAAGCTGGGTTCCCAGCTGACTCAGATGTAAAACATAAATGCAGCTGTACAGCATGTACAAGAAGTTCTAGCACGTATCCAAAAAAAAAAACCCCACTTGCTCTATTAGTCCCCTGGGTCCTACTTCCCAAAGCAGTATCTCTTTCCATCAGAAAGCAGCAAAAATCACACCACCTCCTCCTTATTGCAGAGCTCCCAGCTGCTTTTTCTGGTCTTTTAGGGATGCCTGGAGAGTTTTTGTCCAGGGGCTGCACAGAATTGCATGTGCACGTGTGTAGGGGTTAATGTGTCAAGCAGTTGTACAAACACGGTGCCGCTGTAGACGAGTTAATTACAAGTCAGTGGTGCTTTGTTGAAAATGAGCCTAAAGATACCTCCTCTTGTCTCTCCTGTCTGACAGCTCACCAGGAGGATAGACCCAAAGGAAGCCTTTCCAGTTAATTAGCGTTGTGTGCTAATACTGGACTATGGCTGTTCCATGCAATTCACTTTCTTTTCCTTAGTTCTCTTTCTGCTAATGCCAAAAAGCAGCAAGGCACATAGGAGTAGAAGGAGATCCCTAAGTGGATATCCAGTAGGCTTAGCAGCTTTCAGAAAAACATCCTTCAAGTCAAAGCTCAAAGCACCTGCTTCCCCACCAGTTCTAAATGTTACTTTCCTCACTCCTGGATAAAACATATTAGCTTGCCTTGTTAAACAGCGATATGATCGCAAAGCTGATTAGAAAGAAAATATCTTCTGCTACTAAGGTGATGTCTGTGGTCCCTGCCAATCAGAACTAATAGATATAGTAACTCTTAGAGCACCAAATTTCTAGTAATGCTACTTCTCAGATGGGAAACACTCGTGATTTTTATTTTTTTTTTGGTCATTGTTTCCTTTATTTTGTAGTTAATATTTTTTCCATTTCTGTTTTTTTAAGTATTTCCTGTAAACAAAAACACTTTCTGATCAGAAAAATGAATTTGGCTTTGGGGAAAAAAAAAAGGAAATGTTGATAAAAATTCACCAAAGTTGCTTCACAATAAAGAGAGTCATGCTATGATATGTATTAATGGACGATAAAGGATTTTTTTTTGAAAGACAGGATTACAAAGTCAGGAAAACACAGACATTTTCTCAAGCCCAGTATATTAGCTCCGTTATCTGGATGAGAGCTAAAAAAACCAAATTGGGTCAGCATTAGCAGTATGGACTATTGGAAAAAAAAAAAGACATGTTTTTCAGAGGTACACTGCAATCAGCTGCTTGCTTGAAGGGGAGCACAAACAATCATTTCTACGTAAACAAAGACGACACAACCATGTTTAAAGTTCTTTTTTCCTGAACCTTTCTTAAGTGTTTTCCTAAAATATCCATTTGACACTGAGAGTTCTGATGTTGAAGAAAGCATCAGTCCCTTTCCCCACTTAGGAAAGTAGGAATCCAATTCCAAATTTCATTTCAAAGAAAATTAATAATACATTGTAAAACTCCTGAAACACTTTTAAAAGGAAATGTCATGCTTCTCATATACTGGTGGGCAAAATGAGACTGCTGAGGGAAAAGCAGTAGTTTGCTACTGGCAGATCTGAGAATCCAAACCAGATCTCCAGCGTGCGATGTTTCCCCGGGGCCAGACTATTACCGAGTGCTCCCAGTGTGAGGGAAAAATGACATGCATCTTCCAGCACAGTTCACTGAATCTCATACAGCGTTCCTGCTTCCAGTTGCATCTGACTGCTTGATGTACAAAAAAAAACTTTTTTTTTTTTTTTTTTACTCTTTTCAGGTGTTCATCCAGTGGTTTAAAAATTCCTCAGAATACTTCAATAAATATGCAACTGCCTTCAAGAGAGTCAACCCCTTATTTTAATAATGTGGATCAGAAGGACTTGGTCGGCTATTCATCTTCAAGGGCCAACTCCGTTCCCATCATCCCGTCCGTGGGCTTGGATGAAGCCTGCATGCAAATGCAAAATATTTCTGAAGTAACGGGCATCAAATGGTGCAAAAACTCCTATTCAGCTGAACTTGTCAACGTGAGTTCCCCAGTCAGTAATTGTCTTATAGCAGAACAACACGAAGTGAAAATATTGCTAGAAACTGTGCAGGAGCAGATTCGGATCCTGACGGATGTGAGGCGGTCGGAGGACTATGAACTAACAAGCACAGAAGCAGAGAGCAGCGCGAGTGAGAACACAGCCTTTCTGCCCATGAGCCCCATGGCCAAGTCAGAGCGAGAGGCACAATTTGTCTTAAAAAGCGAAACGCAAAGAGACTCGGTATTGACCAAGTGACTTTGTGAGGGGGTTGGGGGAGGGGAAACGAGATCTGTGCATTCGACGCTTTGCTAAACAGGAAGGGAGGAAATGGAATACAAATTATTTATATGCATTAATTTAAGAGCATCTACTTAGAAGAAACCAAATAGTCAATCGCCCTCATATCATAGTGTTTTTTAACAAAATATTTTTTTAAGGGAAAAGTTCCAGGAGGGATGAAGTGTACATCAGGTGCTTTCTAGGCAGGTCTACGCATACAGTTTCAGTTACAGAGCATTTTACCACAGTCCCGTTCAGCTGTCCAGAGGCTTAGGCTATGCATTTTTATTTTTCTTTTTTTTTCCCCCCAGTAAAGACCAAGACCATTCTTAGATTCATTTCTGGTACCAGGGCAGCACTGCGTGAGCTGCTGGCCAGGGATTCAGACCCTCGGGGGCACGGCACAGTCCCGGTCCCCTCTCCCCCTCGCCTCTTGGTTCCAGGTTCATACCATGGCAACAGGCACACAGACACCTGTCTCTGAGGTCTGGTACCTACTGTGGAATTGACAGTAAATCCCGAAACTGAGCCAGATGCTTAACTCTTGACCTTGCTTTAATGTATCAGTCAAGTCAAGAAGGTCGATGGAAACACTCACGCTTTGGATTTAGCCACATGTGGAGTGGTATTGGGGTCTGTAGAGATGCAGTGGTCAGGAGCCTGGGGCTGCTCCATCTTCTGAGCTTTGCCTATCAGAGCTGCCTTAGTGGAGAGCGAGGAAGCGCTCGAGGAAGTGCATATTACAGCAGGTTTGGTTTTGGCTTTTGGTTTGGGGTTTTTTTTTTGAGTGAGGACATTAACTCTGTTGTTCATTACCAACCCCTCAACATTTCTGAACTGTTATCCTTGGAAGGCATTTGTAAGCTCTCAAGCAGCCACTTCTGAGTGTGCGTATAATTTTTTTTTAACTTATTTTTTATTATGGGTAGTTCAGAGAAGAGTCTGGGAGATCCAATAAGATAAAAACCCAGCTGATACGTGTCCATGCTGCTCTAAATTGTTCCCTCTTTCAGTTCTCCAGTCACTTTAATTAATGATGGCTTAGGCTTGTGAACTTTAAAGCTTCAGCCCTGCAGATGGTTCAGTATGGGCGGACCCAGAAGCATGCACAGATCTGATTCTAATGGGGCTATGGAAGAGCTGATGGTTTCCACCAAATCATTCCCTGCAGGGGATCAAGGCCTTAGAGAAGAAACGTCATTTCCTGGTTGCCATATTTAAATCACATTATAAGCATTCTTTGCATTTGCTTTTGAGTCCCTCTTCCCCCCGTAAATCGTAACACAACATGTCAGTAATGCAGTGAATTGGGTTCAGTGACACACACATTACTGGTTTTATTAGTCTTAAAATATCTGCTTATTTGTGGGGAAAAAGAAAATGAACTATAGTAAAATAATTGCTAAATAGCCTTCCCTGGTTAATGTCAGAAGATTGATTAAAACAAATTACCGTCTATACGGAATGTATGAAACTATTCCTTCACAGCAAATTAATTGTTAAATTTATTAATGTGCCCCAGACTTTCCAGTTCACAAGTCTCAAGACTTCCCAAAATAGCACAATCGATCACACAGTGCTGTTGTATGTTGAGTCAGAATAAAGCAATATTTTAACCTCTGTCAAGTAAATTTGGAAAAGAAATGTTGGAGGTGTATGTCATTTTTTTTTGCTAGGGCAGTAAAAAAAGTTATTATTCACAGTCTGCATTCAGCAAGTCTTATTTTGGGGTTCTTTTGCAGGTTTGGTTTTGTTGTTTTGGGGTTTTTTTTGGTTTTTTTTAAGATAAAAGTTGATGAAATTGTCTTGTTTACAGAACTTTCTATGACTGTAATCTTTGCTGTGTGTTTTCAATAAAAACATATGAGAGCAAACTATGCTTTCTGCCCCAGGTTGGAGCATGCCTTAGTTGGACTCCCTTCGTGAAAGACACAGAGCTTTTGTTGTAGCAGTAAAGTGAGAACACCATGAGGAGTGGGCTCGCCCTGATGTGTTTCTGCAATATGTTGTGGCTGGGCACAATCTCACTGTGCCTGAGCTGAGCTGACTGCAGTGGGTACGGCCCCGATGCCACACCAAATAAACCCTCTGAAAGAGGAGGTGTATTTGGTGGGATTCAGCTTTGCATCCTTACAGTCATGTGACTTTTCTGTCCTCACCATTTGCATTCCACCAGCTCAGGACACAAGCAAAGTGATCTTGCCTCTGCCCATAAGCCCTGTAATTATTACCTGTAATATGAACACTGGCTACTACATAAAGCTCTGGTTCCGTCATTTGTGAAGTGCAATCAGAATTAATTCCTCACCATTCATTCCATAAGAGATGGTCTCTCTGCAATGAAGTGCAGAATCCAGCCCAAACAGATGTTTCAAATTAAGTTTTCAATCCACATATCAGACCTTCTCAGCCCCCCAAATCCTACCAAACACTGCAAATTCACCTTTGGCAACATATTGTAAACACACGGCAAGATTCCCGTTGAAGAAAGAACCATACCATAAGCAATGCCTTTATGGAGAAAATGTGTTCTCGCAGCACCCCCGAAAGACCCAGAAAGAGGGGCGGAGCGATGTATTTAACAGAGTGAAATGTTTGACTGAATGACAGATGAAGATCTGAAATGGTGAGGATATATATCTTCAGTTCGTGTTAGAAATGCGACCTTGTACTCAGCAAAGGATGTGTGACTGTTCTGTGTTAACTGTTCTATTCAGTTTTCAGCATGTTTGAATAGAGAGACGTTAATATTAACCCTACGACAGACTAGTGTATTATTTGTTAAGAGTATCACTTCAGATCCTATTGAAATTGTTGTTGTTTGCAGGAGGAAAAGAAAAAGGTTTGAAAACATCAAACTAGGTAGCCTTAACGTTGCTTGTGTGTTTCTCTAACTCAACTGTTTTCCTCCATGGACCTTCCTATTTTACAGTGAATGGGACAACATTTTCTTTAAGGTCTGTCGATTAATTACGTAGAGGACACAAAAGAAAGTTGTACTGAAATGGCCAACATGGTAGGACAGACTTTGCTTTACTTCTGACCCCTGTGGTCCCACTGAATTGAACTCAGTGGATCGGACGGATGCGAGTCAGTGCAAAACGTAGCTCATTCCTGAAATTACATCTGTTCCCAGCCTCGGAAGCAGACTGTAATACCCCTAAAAGAGGCTCTGAACTCAGCCATTTGCCTGTAACATAACTATAAAGTATCTCTGACCTATGAAGTTCCAAGTGTAGCCTGGTGTGAAGATGCACACACGCAGCATTACGCTCAAGTAAACTGGAAGAACAGCTAACTAACTAAATTGAACTTTCTCCCAGCTAAACAGAGAAAGCCTGTGTCTCTTCAGTGTAATACTGCGGAGCAGAACTATCAGAGGTGTATATCCTGATCTTTTTCTATATAGAATTTCTTGAAAACAATCCAAAATAACCCTAAAAAACCCCCAGTAGAATGATCCCAGCATTTGAAATAGGAGATGTAGGTGAGTATGGGTGCATTTCATAGTGTTAACCATTGAAAAACTCTGCAGTATACTCATGACCCAAAGCTGAAATACTCTGATTTTTGCAGGAGCACATTTAGATCAACAGACACATCCATGGAAAAAAGAGCTTTTTGGAATGCTTTTGGTATCTAGCCACACTCTCAGCTGCTATAATCAATGCAATAATGACACTTTATATTAATAGAGGGCCACATCTCAAATCTCTTCTACTCCGTGGCCAATGTAGTGTTAGAAAGCTTAGTAGCCTACACGTGATTAGTAGCCTACAGAAGGACTTCTACACTGATTTATGGAGCTATCTTCATTTTGCTTTTGAAATTCCTATCAGTGTGTGAACATCCTCACTAGAATACACGGCAAAGTTACTTGGCTGAGAAATTGGTTCCTCAGGTCTAAGCCCTTGGCTTGGGGCTGAGCATCACTGACCAGGCCCTAACAGCAATGAATTTAGCACCATCTGGCTAATTATTCAGCAAAATCCTATAGCTTTGGGCTTAAATTTTGAAAAAATACATTGTGTTTTGAAAAAAATTGTCTTTGAAAAGACAATGGCATGTGGTAGATGCACTTCTGAATCAAAATGTTCAATCAGGTAATTCATGTCTGCTTTTCCTGTAAGTAGGAAGAAAATCTGTATCCCTCTTCCCAGTTCATCCCAGCTTCCTTAAGTCTACTTCTGGACATGCCTTGAACACTTCTTGCTCTTAGAAGGAATTATGAAAATGAATACCAAAGAAGAACTCTTACGGAGTCCTAACTGCAGTAAATAAAATTAAAGCCTGAAGGAGCAGGCCTGGAATAAAAATTTGGTTTGAAAATGGCAGGAATATCAATTGCCTTTCAATAAAATGGAATTTCCCTATGAGCTGTTTTTCACTTGGGAAAACCATGAGCTTATACTGTGATTTATTATCCTGACGTGAATTTAAAATGCTCACCTTGAAGCAGCTTGGGAAAAAGCAAATATTTTGTATAGTTTTTTTCAACTTTTCTGATTTATGCTTTTTAATTTTATTTCATTAGCCCAACAGATCAGAGAATCACAGAATTTTCAGTGAGAAAAGACCTCTAAAATCACCGCATCCAACCGTCAACCCCCCCAAAAACCCCCCAAAACACCCAAACAAACAAACAAAAACCCCACCACCTCACCATCCCACTAGAGCATGTCCTGAAGTGCCTCGTCTACACCTGAATACCTCCAGGGATGGTGACTCCACTATCTCCCTGGGTAACCTGTTCTAGCACCCGACTACTCTTTCAGTGAAGAAATTCTTCCAGCTATCTAGTCTAAACCTCCCCCGGTGCAACTTCAGGACATTTCCTCTAGTCCAGTTGTTACTGACTTGACAGAATAGTTCAGCACCCACCTCACTACAACCTCCTTTCAGGTAGTTGAAGAGTGATAAGGTCTCCCCCCTTGGCCTCCTCCAAACTAAACAATCCCAGTTCCCTCAGCCCCTCCTCACAGGACTTGTTCTCCAGACCCTTCACCAGCTTATAAATGACTTATAAATGAAATACACGTAAAAAAAGTCAGTAAATGTATTAATAAATTGTGTGTTGGGGGGAGGTTCATTTTTATTACATAGCTATTAAAGGTTTAAAGGGCCACAGGAGTTGGTGGTATCGTACAAGAGCTGCAGTTACAGAATGTATTCATGGCAGTGGAAAGCCATCACCATAGCCCAGAACTGGGGAAAGCCCCAGTGGCAGAGGAAACAGTTATGCACAATGTACACTCCAGGGGGTAAAAGTGATTTCATCTTAGTAGTAAAAATCAAGATAATTGTTTATTTGTTCAAAACTGCCCCCCCCCCCCAAAAAAACCCCAAAGTTTAACTACCCGAACTTATTAGTGCCCGTGTTGGTTGTACTCAAGGAAAGGAAAAGGGGCAGAAATTCCTGAATTTGTAATGCTGTCCCATGCCCCAAATGTAGTTGTGTTTTGATATTTTTTTATTAGTATTATTATTACAGCACAGTTTTCAGTGTCTGCTGCAGAGACAGAGAGATCACACAAGACTGACAGGCTGCACTGACCCTTGCTTTCTTGTAAAGATTTAGCAGTTTCCTCTACAGGCCTGTAGGCAAAGGGTGAAGTCCTAGTACCCCACAGGGTATTTTTGTAAAACTGACAAAAAACACAGCAAGGCAACCTATAATTTTGTAACTGTGTGTGTGTGTGTGTGTGCAGAACTATAAGGTTTTATAGTTATAAAGGAGAGGGTTTTATTGATGACTGAAGATTTTAATTAAGGTAACGTGCAAGTGGCACAGAAATCCTTTGTTTATACTGTAGCTATTAATAATATATTGTCTAACACCATGAGGAGGAGAGTTACATGCATTTATTATTTTTTTTTCCTTAACAGGGACCATGTTCTCTACCCCATCACGATAGTGACTGGGAATTGGCATACTCTTGTCCTTACTTCTTGCTCTAGCGTGGCAGGGTCCTCGTATGTGCTCTCCTCTGCCAATTCTGGTTTTACTGTAATCACTGAATTTGCAGTGGTTCGGGATCTTTATTCACATACAATTTTACCTTGCCCTCAGAATCAAGAGTATTATTTACAGCCTAATGTTTGGGGCACTGGGGATGTCCACTGGCCTGAAACGTTTAAAATTTTATACACTTAACATTTGTCTGCTTTGAGCAGACCTGATGGGAAATCTTTCCCTTGAAGGATTTTTGCAGCTTGTTGGTGCAAGGCATTTTCCTGCCATTCCTTCATAGCTGCCTGCATCAACATTTCCAGACTCCAAGTCAGCTGCACTCTGTGGGTTCTCCTGCCCAGCACTGGGAAGTACTGTGAGATTTCAGACCAGAAGCTTCTGACTTATTTCAGAGTACCAAAGATCAGAAGTCGTCATCTGAAGTATCCTGAGCTATAGCTTCAGAAGTGACTTTCTGCCTCTTAATACCGAAATATCTCCAAAGGTTAAGACCTCTAACATGCATTGCATTAAGTTATGTAATAGTAATAATGCCAAAGTTCATGAAATTAAGAGTTACGTGGTAAATATTACTGTTATAATGTACATCTTGCCTTGAAGGAATGTGGAATGAGAGCTCAGTTGTGTAAATATTTGGAAAATAAAAATACAAATAATAATACAAGACTAGAAAGAATAAATCCAAAGAATCACCAGTATTTTAAAACAAAAAGGTAGTTCCTTGCTGTCTCTGAAATAAACAGTAGTAAATGAAGGTTATCAAGATGCATCAGGGAAAAATGAGGCCATTTTATAAGCTATGCCAGTAATATGACTAAGAACTTCTAAAGAGAATTCAGGCTCAGAGTTGTCCTTGCTTGACAATACATTAAGATGCTATTTCTTTCATAACATACAGCTTACTCCTATACAGAGCAGATGCAAGAATCGCATACCTCAGCATAAGCAGGACAGAAATGTGGTGTACGTTTCACTTTGGCTTTAGATTATCTCAGATCTCTTCCAGGAATGAATAAATTAGCTGGCATATGCCCCCCCCCCCCCCCCCCCCCCACCCCCGCCCACAACAACAAGAGAGGGAGGTGATCGA
>JANIJG010001275.1:0-14368 GCA_024611175.1 Megaceryle torquata | reverse complement strand
AAAAAAAAGAATGGAGGTATGAATACTGAACTACTTTTTCTCAAAAATATACCAGTTGATATTAAGATTGGAGCCATCCGCTGAATTGGAATGTCCTTGAAATAGCTGATATTTTGACTGTTCTTGATGGGGGGGAACCCCCCTCACCCCAACAAGATGCACACTGTGAACTTCTGGAGAAGAGGGTAGCCAGCTTCTCCTGGCTGTGGCACAGCTTTTTCCATGGGTCAGGAGGGGGTGGATTTTGAGTTTGGCCATATCACATCATCTGAGAAACTTGCCTTACTTTTCTTTCTTTTTCAGATCCCTCTTGTCAGTGAAACTGTGGTCATCAGCACTAGTTTGGTTTTTAAGTTAGTGATTCCCAAATTCTGGGATCCTTGGAAGTGTTAAATTTTGGAAGCAGAGGCTTCTGAAAAGAAAGCAAAAAAAGACAAAACAAAAGCCATATTTTTTTTCCTATGATATTTTTAAACCATCTTTACTTGAAATCCTTGTATCATGTTAGCTTTTTTTTTCTTAATTAGATCTTACAAGTCTAAATTACAAATATTTAGATTTTTCATCACAGTATCAAGTATTAAGTATTAACACAGTATTAAGGCAGATATGTGAGACCTGTGGCTCATGTGTCTCTGCTGATCTAGTTGAAGATGTCCCTGCTTGTTGAGGGGCAGAGGTTGGACTAGATGACCTTTAAAAGTCCCTTCCAACCAAAGCCATCCTAACCATACTCTGAGAAGCAGGTTTAAGTTAGTTCCTTCATGTATTGATTGTCCATAAAATGCTGGAAATTTCAGTGCACATAAATAGGAACTTTGGGGTTTCTATGGCAAACTAAATAAAAGGAACAGATTTGCAGAGAAAAAATGGACTACGTAAAACTTGCAGGTCAGACTCTGGTGTTGTACAAGTGGCAGCTGTTTCACTGGAAGCACAGCTAATGTGAAGGGAAGAAGGCTCCCAGAGGAAGATATTTAGGGTGGCTCAGCAGCTGAGCTGCCTGAAATAAACCCGAGGTTTCCACCTCCGCAGTGCTAACCTGTGCTCCTAAAGCACCAAAGGCAGGTGTCAGCACTGACTTCCATGAAGGCTTCTCTCATGAAATAAAACTCAACCAATATGAACTAAAGATCAGGGGGACTGATTCTCAGTTGCTATCAGGTTCGACAGGGTGGCAGAAACAGAGCTGATCACAGTTTCTGAGGCTCATGGTTTGACCTGACCTGTTAGTTCCCACTGCTTGAGCCAGAGCGATTCAAGCAGAAATCCCTCTGCCCATCAGGATAACTCCGGAACATCAGTAAAGCAGTTTGATTCCAACTAACCTCATTTTTCATACCTCATTGCATATTCTCCCTGATTATTGTAAAGGTGAAGCTGCTTCCAAAGTCTTCTTAAAAGCTGTCATTTCTGATCTGCCTTTGCCAGAGTAAGTGGTTGCAATCACTCAGCTCCCGTTCTGACAGCAAGGTCCTCCAACTCTTCAGATCAGAGCCGGGTCTTGCAGTCCAAACTAATGTATATGTACAAGCAAGAGCTGTCATACTTGTTCTCCAGCAATTGTATGCATTCAGATCTAAGCATGGATCAGCTGCCAGGCTGATCTTTCACATTATCAGTTTTATTTAACAAAGCCATCTTTTAAATATCATTTTCTACGCTGCTTCTCTGTATGCAGTATAGAGAAGCAGTGAAGGCAAATTCAGCCTGTCTGCATTTTCATCTCAGCTAATGAAGGTAGGGTTTTTCCCAGTTTTGCCAGTAAGTAGTAGAGTAGTTTTGAATTTATGTTGATATAAAGCTGGCTCTAGATGGGTTGGGAGAATAAAGAGAACGCATTACTGTGTAAGCAGCCACGCTCTAGGAAGGTACTATAGCTCATGAGCATCCTTCCATCCTTCTGGGTAGGATCTGGGTGGCAGCACCTTGCCCATCTTCCTTAATTAGCTGAGAGACCAGGCAGCGCCCTGCACTCCTTGCTCACTGGCTGCCAGTGCAACCTGGAGCAAATCCCAGTACTAAAGGCACTTAAAAATGGAATGAAGGTGTTGGAAATGTGGTTTGTTCACTGTGAATATCCAGCTGGGATAGTCTGAATAACTACAAGGGAAGAATTGCCTTTGCAAATCACGTGCCTGATTTATTGGTTAAACAGTTTTTTTCAGTCCTCACTATTTAGACAATGAGGCCATTAAGATGTCCAGTAATAAAAGTGGAACAAATGGTTCTCAGACCTAGCCTTAATGGTCACAAAACCCATCATTTAGACTTTTTGCTGAGAACTGTCAAGTAGAGTCAATCAGACCTCATTTAAACAGGTGAACTTTTGTTGTAGCGTTATACCTGATTTCATGCCTTCCTTTATTACTCACTGGCTCTTTTCCATATCACATGGAATTACCTTAAAATTCATCTGTACATATGCAAGAAACAGCACCTAATGTGGCCATGAAGTCTGAGTCTTCTCAATGCACGGGGCAAGTCTTGTGAAATCTTCTTTATGGCAGCTGAAAGTCTTGAACCATTCACTGAAATAAGACAACTATTTGGTTTCATCAAAATTGATTCTGCTGTCAATGATATCACTGATAAACACTTGAGTTGAATTTGGGGCTTCTGAATAATATATATATATGTAAAGCTATATAAACAAACCTTTTTTTTTAGAACACAGAAATGAATGCTCCAACTTAAATCTAAATAGCTGAAGAGCATATTCACTTAACCACATAGCCTACACACACTGAAGATGGTGGGGAAAGGTGTTTATTTTCAACTGTGTTTATTTTTTCACAGGTAAAAATAAAATTTAAAAAAACAGAAGAAAAATAATCATAGTGCCTATGACAAAGATTGTGTTTCAAGGAGTGTGCAATGTGTACCATGATTATTTTAACTGCAAATGGAAGCTGCTTTTAGACTGAGTGTGGACAAAAGGAAAAAAAAAAAACCAAACAAACAACTTAGAAAAATTGTCACGCTGCATCCCAGGAAATGTTTTGGTTTGGTATGTTTGGCCTCCGTTTTTGTGGAGCTGTACATTCCTGTCCATGTTTTTAAAGGATAAAAAAGAAAAAAAAAGAAATTATTTCAGACTCAATCTGCATTTTGGCTCATTCTTATACTCCCAACACCCAGGTTTGTTTACCATATGCATAAGGGAAGCAGAACTGTATCATTTTTATATTTAGCAGCAGAAATGAGTTTTTATTGTGTTACTGAATCCAGTCCTTTCCTCCTGCTGAAGCTGTGTGCTCCTGCTGTTGCCATCTCTCTCTTAAAAGCAGAGGTTTCATTTGCTAACAGAGCTGCAAAGAAGGTCAAGACTAATCTGTCTGAAGACCAAAGCTTGCTTCATTCAGCCTTGTCGGTGGGAGGATCAGCTGGGGTTAGCAGGAGTTTGAGACAGCAAGGTTTGGGGGTCTCTGGTGTCTTGGCACATACAGAAGCATCTGCCTGGAAAGCTCAAGTCTTCTGCTGCTGAAGTCAATCCTTCTACTCTCACCTGGAAGCCTCTCAGTTTGAGGCTAAGTGAACCAGGTAGAAGTGTCCAAAATAACACTCCCTGCAGAGCAGCTGAGAGGCAGAGGTGTCAATACCTTCAATTCTGGAGTCCCAGCAAAAAGAAGTGCAAGTCCTTTGCAGTTTGACTTCCCACCTGAAGGCAGTGAAGCAGATCTAGGTTTCTGAGCAGTGGCCAAGGGGACAGGGCAAAATCTCAGTGTCACCCAGGCTGGGGCTCCATGCTGAGGTGCCGATACCTCCTGGAACCCCCTCCCCCCGAGCTGAGGCAGCCATGGGAAACACAGTCCCCAGCAGCCTGCATGGACATCCCTCCCCTTCCCCCCCATGCCCAGGGTCACCCACATCCCCAGTGGTTTGTGCCGGACTGCTCCAGGCCAGGCTTATTCAACATCCAAACCCAAAAAAGAGTTTCTGCTTGAGTGCCTCCAAAAACACCTCTCTAGTTGACATCAGGTAGCCCCTGGCAAAGCCTCGAGTAGCTGCAGCTCCCTGACACTGCTGTCTCTGCTCACAGTGTGCCAAGCACCCTGAATGCACTTAAATGGAAGCAGAGTGCAGGGCTGGGGGCTGGCAGGGCAGTGGGTGCTCCCCGGCTCCTCTCTGCCTCGGTCGGGTGTTCTCCAGCTCCCCTCTGCCTCAGTCAGGCTCTCCCAGCTCCCCCTGCATCACTCCTGGACACCACTCTGCAAATCCACGCTTTCCTGCCTAGCACTTGAGCTTTTTCTTTTTTTTTTGGGGGGTGTGTGTGTGTGTACATCAGAATGGCTGTCTGAACCTGTCCCTTAGCTTTTGCTAATGCATGGGTTTTGCCTGAAATCTCTCTTACTCCTGTAGTCTTAGCCCAAGCATTTTTGAACACACCAATATTACAAAATAGGAGAAAAATGTTTTTGTTTCTAAGGTGCTCTTTGGCCACCTCATCCCCTGGGCTCAAGCACTTGGATGAGTTTGGCACTGAAACCCACTGATCTAAGAAGGTCTCTCCTTTAGCCAGGACTAAGGAGAGGTTTGGGTGTGAGTATAATGCTGCCCTAGGTACAGCTCCCACCCACAGGCAACCCCCACACTTAAAGCTGTTCACCTGGTGTGCAGTCACAGCTGAAGCTACTGAGGACACTCTTTATCTTCCCACCAGTGGCCACCCCCTTCAGGTCTCTCCTTTTCCTGTGCCTGCATCAAAAAAGGTCTAGTCCTGCTGGGAGGAGGCAGCTCTGGAGGTATGGATCTCTTAGGAGATTTGGTTCCTCAAATGTCCTATTGCTGAGAAAATGTTTGTGTGGGGAAGTACTTCTGTTGTTGTTTTTACTTTCCCTTCCCCCTGGGGTTTGTGCTGGGTTTTTTTTTACTTCTGTATTAGTTCTCTTATTTGATCTATGGTGTTGTAACTGAGTTTGTTAGACTTAATAGAGATTAAGGTAGTAGAGTACAATAGTATTATAACTTTATTGGGAAGCTTTCACTCCATTCAGAGCTATGGTTGATTGAGTTGAAAAAAATGTATCTCCTCATTAGGGAACAATCTCTTGCTTTTTTTTCCCCCTTCACCCAAGGGTAAGTAGCAAGTTTCTTGTCTGCTGCTTTCTGGCATGGAAATGTGCTTATTTTAGATAGTGGTTTATGACCCAATGGGCACTGCATACTGTCCAACCAGCTAATAAACCAGGATATGTGCTGAGGAGCTATGCGAACTTTTAAGGGTACAACTTAAAATATAATAAATAAGAAAGTAATGAGAGTGGCTCATAAAATTCCCTTTAAGAGCCGTATTTGATACTTGCTTAAAATTTCATGTGCTTAGGGAATGCCATTTCTCAGTGTTAAAGACACATTAATTATGACTGCTTTCTGGAGCCAGGCTACAGCATTTATTAGGCTGCTTCAGAAGTTTCTTGTGACAATCTATATCCTAATAATTTAAGCCACTTTGCTTGGGCAGTCATTTGTATGACAAAAACTTTCCTTCAATCATTTAAATATTTTTAGTTTGTGCTCTTAACAGGGCTGTTAAAAAAGCACCTCCCGAGCTATTTTTTTTTGAAGTTATGCCAACCGCTCATGGCAAACACTGAGATCACTTAGTAGCAAAATGCTTATAGGAATGTCACTGGTGCTATGCAAAAAAAATCTCTTTTTAAGCATCTCTTCTGCTAGGACTTGAGCATATGCACACGCAGATCACAGTGGAGTACTTGGTTACTTGCAAAATATCTTGATTTCAGTGCAGCCGAAGAAACCAAGGTGATGGCAAACCTGTTTTGTTTCAGGGGGCTGCAGTTCAAGCCTGTGATGTTTGGTGCCTGGGTGTTCTTGACCTGTAGCTGTACCTCCAGTATCATGGGTCTGGCAAATGGCTTGGACTGGGAATGGTAGCTGGAGTATGCTATTTTAAAGCTGATGTTTTCTAGCAGAGCTGGTTTCTAAGGAATTGAAATGGCTCCAGGAAAAAAGCACTACCATTGCTGGAAAAACAACGTTGCTCAGTTGGAGAGATTTGCCCAGTAATTTTCCTTTTCCCCCAAAAGGGGCTTAATTTTAGGGGCTAACTTAGGAGAAAACAAACTTGTAAATATTAGTTTCCTGTAGCCTGGGATGGTAGATGGTGATACTGATTCTACAGGCAGTTTGGGTATTGCAAGTGAGCAGAAGCCTGCCTTGCTCCACTCAACATCTCTCATTTATTACAGTCTCTTCCCCCTGTTTTTCTCTTCATTCCCAAAAATGTTCCAAGGCCGTGGACTTGGGGTGCTGGGAATAGAGGAGCTCTGTAGCTTCTCTCCAACAGCTAATACAAATCCCTGCAGCATGTCCCATGCTTTTTCTCTGGTGTCTCTTATACGAAGTCTCTGTTTTTCCTTCTCAGTGTTTCTCCTATGGTATCTCATGCTCTAGTTCTTTTTCTGTGTCATGGTCTTGATAGTTTGCTGATATCCTTCTAAAAATAGCGCTGCTATTCTAGGCTGTGATTTATACCAGGGATAACAGATAGGACAGCTGTTCAGGACTAACTTTAGAACAGAAAAAAAAATTGTTCTGGTTTTGGCCAAGTCTTCTGAAAATCTGGAGGGCCTGACGCTGGTCCTGCTAGCCAGAAAGCTGCACTGGATGGAGTTGTAGGTACGGGAGTGGCAGAAGCTTTCTGGGGACCTCCCTGGGAGATGCTGGGGTGTGGGGACTCGCCTGCTGAGATCACCTGTGAAATCATTGCTGAGCTCTATTTCAAGAGCTGATGTTCTAGTTGGGTAGGGAAGAGTTTTATAGCAAAATGCAGTTTATGGACGTTGGTTGTTGCCTTCACAACCAGCAGCATAAGGAACATATGAAGCCAATGTAGTGCATAATATGTGAATAAGGTTGGTGGGAATAGATGGATGCAGGTGGCTGACAAGCCCTGCAGCTATCAGGGGAACTGGGAGAAGGGGACATCTTGCCTTTTTCTGAGCTGCCGTTGATCTGCGAGTTTTCCAGAGCCCTGCAGAAATCTGGGTAGTTTTTGGTTGCTGCTCTTTGTTAACAGTCTGCATTTTACCATTGGGTCTTACAGCTTCTTGACCCAACCTACATAGGGTATGCCTTGCTTTGGGAGCTCCCTCAGTTTGAATTGAAGTGTAGGTGGATTTATTGGTGATAAATTTCACTGTGAATGTAGACCAGCAAGAGAGATGGAATTGCTGATTTCGGATCAAACGAACCTTTTATGCCTATCCAGTTAACCGAGCCAATACAGATTAAATTCTCTAACATACAGCTCCTCCATTTAATTCATGGAGAGGAAGAATCTTTCTTAGAAAGCTATCACTAATTATATCACTGCACCAGGCTATTAATTCATTTCCTCAAGAAGTTACTATTTTTACATGACTCCATTGGCCTGAAGTAATTACAAACCCAGCATTACTTGAAGCCCTTTGGTTTAGCACCCTTCTGCTGAAATTTGCTGCTTCTACTAATGTCTTGCAAAGACTGGGAAGGAACAACAGTGCACAGAGGGGATTTCAATAAGCATTCTCAAAGCAAGACACCCTAACATACTAGTATTTCTTTTTCTCTCTAGCTGTCACACTGGGGTAACATGTTTGAGAAGATGAAGAAAGTGTTCACGATTTTATATGTTGAATTTCTTTTAGATGCTAGAAATCATAAGCCAGTTGTATTACCTGGTTGATGATGGAAAAATAATTTGTCTTACTGTGTGGTTGAAGTTTAAGATTCCTCAGAATCCAAAATTCAGTGACAAAGGTTGAATTTCTATTATTATTATTAAATTTATATTAGAATTGTAAAATGTTGGGCTGCTTTTGTGTGCAAGAAGTGGTGTTGGAGTGCTTTCTGATGGTTTAATACTTATTTCTTAGGTGGGTGAAGCCTACCTCATAAGAAGATAAATGGGAAGAATTGAGAAGGGATTTGTCACCTCAGAGGAAAATTTCTCACCCGAGTTTCATGTAAGATATGTCATGAAGCCAGACAGGAGTGAATTTCATGACTTGTGGATTAATTACCACTTTAATCAAGAAGATGTCTTAAGTAGCCAGTTTAATCATTGTCATCAACTTCATCAGGGTGATTGAAACCATCATTACTTTAGCAACTGATTAGCAAGAGCTGGATGTGGTCTTTCCCCTAGTGCTGGAGCTGCTCATAAGAAAGGTGTCAGAGGTCTGTGACAGTGTCTGTGTAATCTGCCCCAGGGCTCTTACTCTATTTTGCTATAGGGTGTGTGGTTCTTTCTTTAATTTAAACTTACTTCAGTGTAATTCTACTTAATTATTATTTTGTGTTACAGATACCCAAGTATTTGTATAATGCTTGTTGATTAAAGTGCCAGGTGCAGAAGTCTGATTGCTTCTTAGACTTTATAACCAGGACCCAAAACAAACAAAAAATCATTAACTATTTAAACACAGGGTTTTGGGTTTGGGTTGGTTTTGGTGTTTTTAATCCTAAAAAAATTGGAGTTTCTGGAGGAAAACAACAACAAAAAAAGGTGTAAGGGGTTAGCAGTTGGTCTAAGAAGTTTATAACAAGAGCTGGATGAAAATTCCCATAAAACACTTCCCAGCACACAGGAAAATAGAGTTGGTCTTGGCTAAATGGGAGAGTCTTGAGAGTTTGTAATCCAAGTGTAGTATCACCAAGTGTAGTTTGTACCAGAAATTGCATCTTGTGCATTCATATGCAAACCAGGGAAAGGAAGCCAAGGATGGTTTTGCCATTTTGTAGTAACTGCCATGGGAGAGGCAACCATTCCCAGTAGCAGCCCTCCCACAGAGGCAGCAAGTACAAGTAATGCAGAGGGCCTCTAGATGTGCAGAAGGATGCAGTATTTCAATTTGGCTTCAAAATGTATGGAAAAAATGTGAGTTTGAAACTCAAGCCTTTTCATTAAATGAACATTAAATTCATCTCTATGGTTTACAAACTGAGCTTAATAGCAGGCTGGACTGAGGAGGAAGTAACACAACTAAGTGTGGGAAAAGCAAGGATAAGGTCAAGGAGTTAGAATGGTTCTTGGACAGGGGAACAAGAAAGAGTTTCCCCTACTGTGTTTCTTGTATTGAAAATCACGTTCTTCTCGTCTTCAAATGCATGGGAGACAGCCTGAGACCAAATGATGCGTACTGATGTGACAGCCATAACCTCTCTGTTTTGGGAGAGGAACATTTGTCAGCCCTGTTCAGCTTTTGATGGGCATTTCCCTGGTTGTAATGGCTTCTTTCCAGTACCAAACTTCCAGGGCTTTTCTAGCTCTTTCAGTGATCATTGGGGTGCCATATCTATTGGCTGCTGAGTTCTTCAGTATGTGTTTTCATTATTGGTGGGGTATTACTCAGAGTATTGTGTTCTCCTGATTGACACAAGTGGCTTCCCAGCTGTTAAAATTGTTTTGTGGGACTGAATGGAGCTTCTCCAACTGAAGTAGTATTCCCTGCAATCGTAAGGTACATGGAGATAATATTTAGAGCCTGAAGTTGACAGAGGGGATTTCGCCAGGCTCCCTGCCCTGGCACGGGTATCTTATGTGCATAGAGCCATGCTGTCACTCCACCTCTCTGCCCTCCTGAATGAGTAAGGCTAGTGGAAGATGGTGTGGCACCGATGTTGTCAGAACCCTGCCAAGGCTGTGCTGCGTGCTGGTCCCAGCCTGACATTGCTGCTGCTACAGCAGCTGGGGCTGAGGTAGCAGTCTTGTGCTTGAATCAGGCTAATGTGAGTCAGGTTTGTTATTTTCATGTGTAGGAGAGCTTAAACCAAACTTTTGCTTTATCCTTTGGGCTGATAACCTTTAGCCTCAAAGGAGTGTGCCTGCTGTTTCTGAATGCATACTGAAACTTTATTACTCCTGTTTAGTGATGGTCTGTCTGTCTCTTGCTTACCTTTGTTTCCTCCCCTGCAGGTGGGCTTTAACAGACACCCACCCCTTTCCTCTGGGGTGCTGTTATCCATGTTGCCTAGAAGGATCATTTGGTACAATTAACAGGCGGTTGATGGTAGTACCATTGTTTTGAGTGTTTTGGAATATCAGTGTGCTTGGCAACTGCTGAAGCAGCAGCACCTGTGACTTTCTGGAGTGAAGAAACGAGCTGCAGACAGATGGACTGTGGTGGGGAGCGGCAGCCAGGTTTTGGCAAGCCTTGGTGTCTGGCTACGCTGAGGCCGTGGCTGCTTCAGTATCCTAAAATGAGGAGTCCAGGCTTCCACTCCCGTGCAGGAGGACAATCAAACCTGCTAAATGTAGCAAATAACCATAGCAGCAGACTGCAGGTGCACCAAAACCAGCAACGAAATGCATCTGATGGTTCCTGGTGGCTTGTCAGCAGTCAATAATCCTGCATGTGAGTTGACAGCAGCTCCCAGCTCTGAAAGCTGTGCTGCCAGCCGTGCTGGTTCCTCTTTGGCCAGAAGCTGGACACGGGGGTTGTCCTAGATCACGTGGATGGTAATCAGTGTCTGGATACAACAGTGACTACGAGGAAGCCTACCGCAGGTCAAGGTTGTTCCCAGCTCTTAAATCACTTTTAATTAATGCTATTGAAGTGCACTTGGCAAATTAGGTGTTGTGGGCAGCATTGAGAAGTACAGGGCAGGCCAGACAGGTTTTGAAAGCATGGCATACAGCTTTGAGAGAAAGGAGAGCCTGGTGATGCTGCTGTGCCTGTACCTGAAGGAAGAATTCAATTGTTGCTGTAATGAAAAATGTCACTTAACTTCTCTGCTTCTGCCTTGTTTATATTTTTTCCAACATACTTCCTTTTACATTTCTTTATTACTGCTATCTGTTTTAGTTGATCTAATTTTGTGGCCAAAATGAGCAGATGGAGGGGGATGTGCTATTCCCTAGCATGTTCTAAATGTCATCAGCCCACTGAGTTTAAGCATCAGTGCAGATAGCTGGAGCTACAATCATAAACAATTGCTGTACCTAACACAAATGATGTGTCTCAGCCTGCTAATGGAGTAGGCATTAACCTCCCACCAACATGGCAGAATTTCAGGAAGTTCATGCATATGCTGCCTTGCTGACCTGCTTAAAGAAGAACAGTATTTACTTTTATAGGTTGCTGTGAAAAGAGATGGTGAATTTCTAACAGGAGTCTTTTTTTTATAGATAGTGTTAAAATTCCTGAAGCCTTTGAAAGGAAATCTACTGTTAACTATAATAAACATAAATTTGAGGGGGTGGGGCATTAGGAGTCTGAAAGACACAAACAGTCTAATGCTAAATTGAAGATGTTTAAGGAGTGATAAGACGCAAAGGGCTAAAAAATTATTGGAGTTTGGTCGGTTCTAGAATTGTATTAAGTGCTTCCATCTTGGATGTGTAAATGCTTGCTAAAGAAGTCCTTTCTTCTAAGGTTAAGGCACCAAGTCTATCTAGAAATGTCAGGAAATGAGGCTGACTTGGAACATCAAGGAGCCACATCAACTTTCCTCCCTTTTTTGAGGGGTGCTTGTTGAACTTTTGAAGCTCTGGCGTGGAAGAGATGATGGCTATTTCCCACCTGAATATCTCTGAGCATTTGAAGACTGGGTGCCCCTGTCTCCCCAGATGTGTTGGCCTGGACTAATCCTGCCCTCATGACTCCCACTGAGGAAGACTTCAGCCAGTGCCTCTCCCAGTTTTGACAAGTTTATTATTATAATTCAAGATGTAGCTGCTTCTGGGGCTCATGTACCTGCCAGGCCTGCTCTCAGGTCAAGGAAGTATATGGATGCAGTTAGTGTTTGACAAGCCTGTATTTCTTGTTAGTACCTACAGAACCTTGCAAAACTTAAATGAATTAAATAAGTGAAGTCAAGTGCAGGAATCCCTTAATATGTTCCCACAGATGGCTGCTTTCTTCTAGTATCCTTTAAGGAGAGAGACTTACTGGTTAGCCCAGACCTTCTTCCTCTCATCTTCCCTTTTCTTAGAGGCACTGAGATTGAGCTTTTTTTAGTATTTCCAGACCCTAAGTGAAGAGGCAACAGTTTACAGTTTGGAGAGAACCAGCTGAAGCGATGTTTTCTAAGACAAATTCCATAAAGCCCAAGGAAAGTATTGGCAAAGACAGGAATACAAAAGCTAATGTGCCCAAATGGTGTCAAGTATTAAGGGCCGTGACGTGCAGTGGCACAGAGAAATCCATGGCAGGCCAACAGGGAGATGTGGCAGGTTAAATGGATGCTGCTTCCCTTGCTAAAGACACCCCCTCCTGCCTTGTATTTACTAATAAACCATATCTCTATTTCCTTTAAGCTATAAATAAAGCTGTTCTCACTGCCAATGTCCTGGCAGGTGTGAGTGGTCCATTACAGGTCAACACTGACAGTGGTCCCCCACCTCCTGACTGCCCTGGAGCTGATCCTGCTAGGGCAGACACTTCTACTGTCTGACTTCCACTGGGCTTTGAGGCTTAGGTACTCTCTAGTGTAATGACAAAAAACTCTGGACAGTGCTGTAAGCAACACAGCTTGGGGTTTTTTTTCTTTTGAAGAGAATGATTTAAAGAATGGGTTTTGTGGACTTCAAAGAGTAGATGTACTAAACCATAGTGATATTTCATGTGTATTTGAAAAGCATATTTCCATGGATACCCCACAAAAGTTATTCCAAATTAACACACTTGGAATTCATATTTGTCTCCTGTGGGAGTTCCAGTTCAGAAATAACTAGTTTTACTGAAGCTTTAATATGGCTACTGCTCTTAGATAGTTAAAGGTCATCAATTAATTAGGCATTTTAGATGTTTAAATAGGGATTAATAACTAACCACGGTCTGAGCAGCCTCTTCCTTTTCACAATTGCAGTATGACAGAATGAATTTTCAAGAAATACATTTTTTGGTGTGTCTCAGGGTATCTAATGTGTAGTACCCACTAAAAAAATGCATGGTGTGACCTCAAGGTTCTCTGTGCTGAAGTAGCTGTATGGAAAACTGGGAATGACTGCAATCAAGAGACTTGTGCCTGACTTGGGTGTTTTCTAAGCCTTCTCATGTCTCCCCAGGGATGTGTTGCATACTGGAGTATTACTATGTACACTACATATACCTCCTTATGGAGATGGGAAGCTGGGAAGGAACAACTGTGCATATGGTGATCATAGCTAGAATGGAGATGACAGATTCCCTCCTCTGCTTCAGGCAGTAGGAAATCAATGAATCACACTACTGAAGAACAATCCTACCTGTCTGGTTAATGATCAAGACAAAGGAAAAGCTGTTGTGCCTAGTTGACCCAAATGCTTCTGAAAACCAGGATGAGCTTCAGGTTACTTGTCCTAATTGAAGTCAGTTACCAGTTTGTATCCTTCAGTTGTTAATGGAAAGTTTGTTGGTGTTAATTGTTTAATCTCTTTTACCAATCACCAAGCCCCTGCATGGCATCAGAGTTCACTGAATTTTTCAAAGCATGTGTGTATTGTAGCAGCAAAGATGGTTGGGTTTTTTTTCTATAGGATGTGATTTTTAGCATCCTATTTTGACACAGTTGGATTGTATATGTACCTACTGCTTTCCTCCAAACCTTTGAGTAGACAAAGCCCAGTGAGTGTTCCTTTACTGAAGGAGGAATGCTGGCCATCAGTAGCTTTCCAGACATTTTAGACTTTTTATGGAGCTGTGAGGAGGCACACAGTAAAATACTGCAGCTTGGGTAGGTGCATACAAATTACATCTCGGTCTACAGAGAAAAACTGAAGAAGTTACTGAAACAGACCTGACCAGCTTCTAAGGGAAGTGTGCTGCCTCCCCAGGGCCTGAGTTAAGGATGTAGTGAGAGAGCTTCCTACTGTGGTACAACCCATGGATTATTATCCATTATTAACCTTCCAGGTAGGTGGAGAAGAAATTGATAGCCCTCAGTTTTCTTCTTTCAGGAAAGACTTCAGGGCCTTGGGTCATCTTGTCAAGGGAGTGGGAGCACAGGTAGTGTTTGCCTCTATTAGGCTGAGGAGGACCCACCAGATTAATTCTTGGCTTCAAGCCTGGTGCCACCAAGCAGGGCTTTGGGTCAATCTACGTGATGCCAGGCCTGCTGGAGGCAGAGGAGGGTACATCCCTTCCAAAGGGGGAGAAGGATTTTATTGCAAGAGTTGGCCGAGCTCAGTGACAGAGCTTTAAACTAGATGTGAAGGGGAAAAAGGGAAAAACCAGGCTCACTGGAGACAAGCCTGGGATGGTTTTCCAGCTCCACTGCTATCTCAAGGGTTGTAGGGCACAGTGGGCCATGTGATAGGGAAGACACAGGGGCTATCAATGAGTCAGGACTTGTGATAGTGCCTGAGAATTATAGAATTGTCAGGGTTGGAAGGGACCTTCAAGATCATCCAGTTCCAACCCCCCTGCCAATGGCAGGGACA
>JANIJG010001274.1:10319-20807 GCA_024611175.1 Megaceryle torquata | reverse complement strand
GGTGAACTTGAAACCCACCATACAAAGGATTGGGTGTTCATTCTTCTCTCTGTAATGAGGGAGGACATAGCATTTCCCCCCAATAATTTACATCCCCCTTCGTTTTTTTACAGCTGTCAATGGTCAGAATTCAAGTGCTACAGACAAAATGAAATTTTGCTCCATGACTTAACTGGTCTGAACCACTACACACAACATGACACACAACCCAGCCACATGTGGAAGGTAAATTCAGCTGCTACACATCCTCAACAGTCCAGGAAAATAGTGCCTCTGCCCTTGCAGCCAAGATTTATAGATCTGATTATGTGAGGCTTTATTTGTTGGTTTTGTTTAAAGAGTTTGGGTGAAGGCAACTAAATATCTCATGATAAGACAGCTCTGTCCTGAGCAGCTAAGATACACCGTTTCCTGCTTGTTCAGCTACAGCTGACTGCTGTACAGTTATATGCTTGTGGAAAGGAAGAACTTTTATTAATTAAAAGATTTTCTTGGTCAGGTAAAGCCTACTAAATGAACAAACACCAACACCAAACAATACAGCCATAGCAACCTCACTTCTAATGACAGCCGATGGTAAAACTGCCCCAAAGGAACAGGATTGGTGGCTCCTCCTACTGCAGGCATTCATAGAAATGTAGAATTCTTTCTGTAACATGCTCCCTGACCTCTACTTCTAGGAAGGAGCTTTTCAACCAAATCTTTTATGTTGGTTTTGGATGCAAAATTTATTGTCTCATCAATATTTCTGACATTCCGTTCAGCCCATAGGTGAGCCACTGACTATTAACCACAAGGCTATTTCTGGAGTCAAACAGCAATTCCATGAAGGTCAACGTACGCGTGTATGTGCGCACCAGCGTGGCCAGGACAGATAACTGGCTCTGACCTTTGCAGATGAGCGATTTTACCCCATCTGCAAAACTGTTGCTGCTAACCTGGCCTAATCTCTCAAGAGAACTGAACTGGGAGGCAAATACTCCAAATGAATTTCATTTGAAGAACTCCTTCAGCAGCCTCGAATGGTGGGCTGGATTTAGGTTTTGGGTTTGTTTTTTTTTCAATAAGCAGCCATATCAATCAGCCAGCAATGACACAGAGAGGAACAGAAGGCTGCCACCTTCACAACATACATACAGAAGTGTATTAAAAGGTGAAGAGTAATGAAATGTTTCAGGTAAGTAATGGTCTTAAGCCAGTTTTCTTCACTTGTCCCAGAAGGCTATTGAATTTCTGCTCTCCTTACCTCCCTGCAGAGGCACTGAATCAGAAGGCAGAAATGTTGTGATGGTTTAGTGAACTCTCAAGCCTGACTAGAAACAAATTTATCTCCAGGCAACTAGCCAGCCTGGAAACTAAGCATGAATACTGCACACCCAGCCTCCCAGGCCGTTTATCCCCAGCTCTAAAATTGTGCTTGCAGTAAGAGAGGCAGGTGAGAGGCCCTTCCTTCTGTGCTGGTTAGACAGGCGACAGAAATAACACTCTGCCTGCAAATGAAGATCATCCTCTCTGTTCTGCCTCGTCTTATGCACCCAAAAAGCAACGCCAAGACAAACACGTGCTGTAGGAAAATCACGTTGAATTATCATTAGACAACTCCAAAAAGTGGTAAGGTTTTCTTCATGTATGAATTTACCACATGGAGCAGTAAATGGTGACAAATTAATGGGTTTATTTTTGTGAAGGGAGCCCTTACCAAAGGCTGCAAAGTACATCAACCATTACAAGCTGGAGACCAACTGTGCTCTCATCCCATTTTACTTGTAAAGTGGATTTTAAAGACAACATATAGGACATCTAACACAGACTGACTGGCCTGTGAAACACCTATTTTTGATAAAGCACTTAAGTAACACAGAAATGAAATAGTCATAGTCTCTGTACAGTCATGTACTTCGTTTAATGGAACAAACACAGAATTCCAACTCAGTTTCACACGAGTTTCTAATATAAAAGTTGCCCAAGACATCCAAGAGAATAATCTCTATCTGTTAACAGTAGATAGAGAGCAACAGAACTGCCAGGCTCTTCTTTGGGCAAGCTCCATCCCTCTTCTTTTCCCATGGGCCAACCCCTCAGCACCTTCCCGACTCATCCTCATGGCAGGACAATCAGCATTTTCTTGGAAATATCTAAAGCACAGTCACAGGCTCATGCAGGGTTGAAGCTGGATCTAAATCTTAATTTGCACCAGATGACTCGGGAATTTTCTCCCCAGTAGTAAATGGATTGAGAATCCTCCACGCTCACGGGCCACAACAGGAAGTGTTTGGCAGACACAGCACAATTTATTTGGGCACATGTCCCCCCACCAAGCACTGGAAGTGCTGCAATCCTCAGAATACAGGCACACCCCAGGAGGATGCCACTAAACCTATCAAGAAGGGGTGGAAAAGCACCAGCATCAACTGTTCCATCTGAAAATAAAGCAAAGCAAATCTAATGACAACACTCCCCAGGAAGAGGCACGCTCAGGTATAAAAGGACAAGACACGGCTTGCAAACTGATCTCCTTTTCCTCCGCTCTGCAGATCCAAACCAGATTCCAGCGTCCAAGGTAGTCCTCACTGGAGGAGGAGACAGATGTGGAAAGAGTGCATCAAAGTCACAGCAACCACCAGAAGCCTCCAGAACAGGACAGGACTTCAAACCGCTGCCGCACGCCCAGCAGGGTGGGCTGGGCCTCCAGGACAAGGAGCAAAAATCTGGAGGAAATGAAGCTTTACTAGTTTTGCTGCTCGTGGAACAACTTGTTTTAATAAAGAAAAATTACTGAAGACATCCAAGAACAGCAGGTTCAGGTTTCAAAGCCGAAAATAAGTTTGGGTCAGATGCAAAAAGCAGCCTGCAGCAACACCATCTGTTCCTAGGGACAGCTTTTATTTCCTTCCATCTTAGCTAAGGAAAATGTGGGTTGGAATTTCAGCTATTTTACTTTGCTCTATTAGGCTCAAAGCCTGCATCTACTACAGATTACTGCTGGGCAAGAGCACTGTGGTAAAACACTCAACTCTTTGCTCTAATACTCACAGTACTGAAGGCAGTAAATCACCCCTGGAAGGGCTGCTAGCTTAGACACGTTCTAAAGACGCCAATTACAGACCTGCCAGGCAAATTTTCTTGCTGTCTCTACTGTGGCTCAGAGAGGGTCATATTTATTCATCTAATTCTTTACTGCATTCCAACCATATGTGCATTCACATTCATGAAATAGAAATTAAATACTATGGAAGAGTGAAGAACTTTAAGATACTGCACTCATTTTTTTTACCCTGGGTTTGAGTACCCAGGGTAACAGTAGTGAACCTGGTTGCCATTTGTACTGATTATTACTAAATCTAGGAAGAGTTCAATGTCATCATCTCAGTCAGTCATCTGTGGTCCCTGCAATAATTCATGGGAAAAAAAAAAAAAAGCCTTTCTATTTTAGCACTGAGAGATAGCAACATTCATATTCTAAATCACTAACAAAATACATGAAACAGATTTTGTATAAAGCGTGTTTGAGAGGAGAAGGGAAATAAAAAAAGGTCTAGCAACCAGATCAAAGAACTAGCATGATGGACTACTCTTGATATTGGCATCAATTGCCTGTTTGATCACAGATCAAGCACAACTTATCTGGCTTTTGATTGCCAAGAAGAAAGTAAGACTAACAATCCCATAATTTTACAGAACTTGACATTTACCAAGTATTTAAAGGTCACGATGTGAAAGATGCTGTAAGTGCAAAATGAAATGCCTTTGGCTTTAACAGATGAGGGGGGGAGGATTTTTCCAAAGTCATTCTGTACTAAGTTTCATTTAAAGCATCAATTTCTAAAATGTGTTCTGCACCAGTTGCTCTCCTTAAAAAAAAAAAACCCAACCCCCTTTTCCTAACTGAAAATTCATTTTCAGGAGAGAATGCAACAGCAAAAAAAAATTAAAATCCAAGAATGAAGATTAAAAAATAACTATACTACACTGGTGCTAACGGCTGCTTTCAAAGGGCACGTCATTATTCTAGAAGGGGAACCTGAAACTGTACCTGGAATTTCTGGCTGTGTAACACTGACTGTGCCATTCTTCAACAACCTGCCAGAAAGAAGTGGGTTTATTCTGAAAAGGCTGCTCTCATTCAGTGCTAGGTGCTTGTCTCCTGCCACTTTGCCTAGAAACAATGCCCAAGAACTCGAGTTGCTTTGA
This sequence comes from Megaceryle torquata, assembly GCA_024611175.1. Classification (NCBI taxonomy): domain Eukaryota; kingdom Metazoa; phylum Chordata; class Aves; order Coraciiformes; family Cerylidae; genus Megaceryle; species Megaceryle torquata. The sequence continues at coordinate 16,616 of JANIJG010001274.1, read as the reverse complement.
ATTTTATGCAGACAACAGCAAGCATGACAAGTGTTGGTACCTGTCTACTTTAATATTTCTGCTGGTACAGATTAATATAGATAAGGGCTATCTCTAACTAGGACAAGGACTTCTAACTCAAACTGGGACAGAGGGATCACAGGCTTCACTCAGAATCAACAGTAAAATTAACACAGTGAATGCAAAAGTTAATCATCTTAGTTTAGGGAAGCATATTTAAAAAAGAAAATGCATACCATGTGAAAAGAAAGAATTAATTGAGAAAAATCAGCCTATTGTCATCTTCAAAGACCACAAGGAGCTGAAAGGGTAATGAGCCCTTAACAGCTCTTCCAACTGTCTCTTATTAAAATGGCACATACCAAAGTCAGGGAAAGCAAGCTCACAGATTCCTTCCACAACTCGACCAGCACGCCAACCACCTGCTTTTAGAATAAAAATTACTTCATGTTCCTCGACAGGGAGGAAACTGGATTTCCCCTCTCCCCACAGAAGCACCAGACTCTACCTGCTCAGCTAAACTCATTTCTTTGCGAGTGACAGATACGCCTGTCCCGGGAGAGAAGCGAAGACATCAGACCTACTCACAAACCAGCCTCGGCTACAACCGGCCCGAAAAACACCTCCTCTGCCAAATCAATGGCACAAGCTGGGAAATTGGGTGCACAAATCCTTGATGGCTGTAGTGTAACAACCTCAGGCGCATCTCCCAGCGACGCCGTACAGCGAGCAGCTCGCTGAGCTTTGGACGCCTGATGGACGGTCTCACTTTGTGTGCAGATCGTAAGCAGCGGTACCAGAACACCAACCTACTTGGGGAAGACCCTGCACATACGTAAGAGCTCACCTGTGGTTTCCACCCACATCAACCAGTCTCACCAGTAGCTGCAGAAGAGCACAAGTCATTCTACACACACGACAGGCTGCTCTTTGGCAGGCAGCTTTCAGGAAAAGCCTTTATGGTAACAGCTTCCCAGAGCTCCGCTGCGGATTCCCAGCCTGCTTTCACATGGCACGCTACTGGGTGTTGTGGAGGTGAGTCGCTAGGGTAATCCTGCTGCTTTTGGAGCTCCCCGTGTTGGTTGTTTGTGGAGCAGCTAGGTGCTTCGCTGGGAATGACTCAACCCTGCCAGGCTGCCACAGTTTGAATTACAGTCTCGTTCGGCACAGGGCCACGTGAGCGAGGGAACACCAGCTGAGCGAGAGGGGATTATCTCAGCCAGCCCAAACCAGTTTCTTCGCTGCAGACCCAGCCGATGCCAAGGCTTCCTTTCAGCCACCGAGCTGTCATGGAAAGAGAGCAACTCTTCCAAGGCGCTGTGCTGCCCGAGGAAGGGAGGGTCAAATACAGATTTATTTTAAGGATTTGAAAGGCAAAGCCATGCATCTCCTCAATGAACCCTTGACTTCTGTATCAAATCACTTCATTATTAATAACGACTGGGTTGGAAAGCAGGAGTCTGCAGCTAAAAATATTTCTATTGTTCTGGTTAAACTCACTCTGGCTTGTAATGTGTTTGAAAGATTGCCGAGCTACTGAAAAAGCAGGAGCTATATTACAAGCTAGAAACAAAATTTGCAAGCAGCAATCCCCACTACTAGAGGGACCTAAAGACACTTAAAAAAATATATAAACTTGGACAGTATAATCTTTTATGTCTTTCTGATAAACTGCTAGATTATAAAAGCGTCCAAAAAGAAACACACAACTCCAGAACTGCCACATTAGATTAGTCCAAAGACCCAGATATTCAGGATTTTGTTAGACAGCAGCACTTCCAAATACTTCAGAGAAAAACCTTCATATACCAGACAATTAAATAAAACAGTTACTGGAGAAGCTTCCTCCCAAGTCTCACCAATTAGCTCTTGATGTCTGTTCTGCAGCACAAAAATTTATAACCCTCTTGAAAGCATTTTTAATCCTGCCTTATGTAACTGTGAACCTACTTGGTCGTCCATATGTAATCATTTAATCATTTCTGAATCCAAGCAGCTCTCCAATTTGATAATACTCAGAAGCAAATTATAAAGACGTGTTTGATACACAACACGGTCAGCTGCCATTTGCTGTCTTTAAATTCCTTATGAAGAATAAAATTGTTCTTCCAGCTTTAGGAGAAAAATACGCCTTCTCCATACAGATCATCAATCTGTGTTTGAGCTGCTGTTTGAGCTCCTTTCTGAAATAGCTTCAAGTAAAAAAAACCAAAAAACCACACCACCAAAACCATGAACACACAAGGAACTGTTGCTTACAACTCTTATGATCAGTTTCTCTTATGCATATAGAGCTCAAAATATGCACTAGAGCAAAAGATATTGAGGTCCCTGTATTTGGAGTGTCTTTAGTGGCTCGTAGGGTTACACTTCTCCCTTATACCCAAGTAGTCAATAGCACTGCAAAAGCATAGCTGGTTTTTGAAGTTCTCTTAGGAAATTCTTCTTCATATAGAGAAAAGAAAATGGAGAATATCACTGTGTGTATGGAAATGACTGTAGCTTAATATTATCTGTTATCAGGCAAAGAAAGCTCGTTCTGCCTGAGAGCATTAATTACATTTCTATGCTATCTTTATTTAGGACTCCTGCTTGTCTCCCACATACGATGTGGGTACCACCAGTGACCCCATATTCCACTTCAGCCTAAGGAAAACAAGCAGAAGCAATACAAACAAACTCACAGTGCCTCGGCCAACAATCAGCAGTGAAGCTTCAGGAGCTCCCGTTGGTGTCAAACACTCACCTCTTCACAAACTTCACGCGCAGCGGCCACGCTGGGCTCCTCCTCGGGCTCCATGCCACCCCCGGGGACAATCCATCGATCAGGATGACGACTACTGCTCACCAGCAGCACCTGCAGAGAGTAGAGAGTTGTATGAACTCAAGGTGACATCCTTTCCAGAGCTCAGCTGAAGAGAAGCTGTCTTTCCATCTCTCACACCTCCAAACACAACAAATCCAACGTGAGCCCTTGAAAATACTCCAGTTTTTCCAAGATAACTTCCTTAGCCCCGTTCAGACAGCTGTACAAATGCCATTATCAGTGACACCAAGGCACTCTAACACTCCAAATTATTTCAACCATTACCTTCTTGCTGCTCCAACACGTCGCAGAATAAATTATGCCCCTGCATACCAAAACAACAACTTGCTCTGTGACAGAGCATCGTGACATTCACAGCATAAGAGCTCTACCCAAAGTCACTACGTAGTCTTGCCAGCTTAGGATACACATCCTGCAGCAACGTAAGATGGCAGAGAAGCTGCTCAGCACCTTCACTCTCTGCAGAAATAACTTGATTTAACTTTATCAGTACCTCTGGCCCGTCTGCCTCTGCAGTTACACTAATGACACACACTAGTCAGGTAACCACCCACTAAAATATTTATGTGCAGTTGTTTGAACAGAGATTTTCAGCTTCCCCGCTTGCCTCTTCTTTTGCAGCAGGCACCAAAGAGTTCAGCTCAGGAGCTGGCACTTGGTCACTTTTGCTCTGGACAAGGTTCTTCAATGGGAAGAACAAAAGCCAAAATATAAGCCTACATTAAACCACTTAAAAACCCTAGGAAAAGGCTGCATAGAAGGACAGACTTTTTTTGAATGAGGAAAATGTTTCAACTCTTTTCACAGCAGTTATTTTTCATATGCACACTCTGTGACAGTTTCCCCCAAAACACATTTTATTCCAGTGCTCTGTGCAAGTTCAGTTTGTGTTTGGTCATCTATCAGAAACAAAGAGCAAACTAACAATCTCAACTGGCTAAAACCTTCCCCAAAGAAAACTCGAGATGCTGTGCTTATTAAATCTACTTGCGATACGTCCACAAGCAGAGATGGAAACTAAAAACAAAACTAATACTGTTTTTCAGCTCTCTAAACAAAGCTTGTTCATTAGAGTCATCATGCTATACTTCATCATTTCACTGGCACAAAGCTCAGAACCAAAGCGACTTGCTCCAGAAACTTTCCAACACAGCAGTCCAATTAGGTTACAGGCCAGCTGTAACAGTTTCAATCAGACATTTCAAAGTTAAACCGTGGGGGACACTAAAATCCCAGGCTTTACTGTGCAAATGTTGATCTACCAGTAGGATATGAAAAGATTTGCACTAATTATCCAGAGGAAACCTACCTACAGAATTCAAAATTAAACTTCTAAGACAAAAACAAGCCTAAGATTTCCAGGGTTTCACAGCTCTTCTATGCTTTGGAAATGCTCATCTGCCAACTGACCACCCTGCAAAGGGATTTTTTTTTTTGTTTTCCAGGGCCGCCCAGACCACATCGGCTCAGCACTGGGAAAAGAGGGAGGCCAACAGGCTAGAACACAGTGTGGTGAGGGACGAGGGTCCAAACCACAGCTCGCAAACCAGGGGTAGCAAAGCTTAAGGAAGAAACTGAAGAGGGGTCACAAGAAACATCTCGGCAACTGCTGGTCTAACCTTTCCTAAGCCTGGAACTAAACTCTGTGTTCTCAAGTGTCAGCACTCCTTTAATCAGCAACTTTCTGTGGATCCCAGCAGTAATAATCACAAATCACAGAATGGTAGGGGTTGGAAGGGACCTCTGGAGATCATTAAGTCCAACCCCTCTGTTCCAGCAGGGTCACCCAGAGCAGGGGGCCCAGCAGCACAGTGTCCAGGCACTTTTGGAATCTCTCCAGAGCAGGAGACTCCACAACTTCTCTGGGCAGCCTGGGCCAGGCTCTGTCACACTCACAGTGAAGTTTCTCCTCATGTTGAGGTGGAACTCCTTGTGTTCCAGTTTGTGATCATCACCTCTCGTCCTATCCCAGGGCACCACTGGAAAGAGCCTGTCCCCTTCCACTTGCCCCCCACCCTGCAGAGATTTGTAACCATCCATCAGCTCCCCTCTCAGGCTGCTCTTCTCCAGGCTAAACAGCCCCAGGGCTCTCAGCCTTTCCTCACCAGAGATGTTCCAGTTCCTAGATCATCCTTGTAGCCTCGACTGGACTTTCCTTAATATTTCCCTGTCCCTCTTGAACTGGGGAGCCCAGAACTGGTCACAATACTCCAGATGTGGTCTCACCAGGGCAGAGTAGAGGGGGAGGAGACCCTCCCTTGACCTACTGGACACACTTCTTCATGCACCCCAGGGAAACATCTCAAAGGCTCCTCTTGCTGCTTCAGCCAGAACCCCCATCTCAATCCTGCAATGCAGGAAGAAGAGACATTTATTGAATACCACCACTTCAACTCCTGAGCTGTCTACTGAGTTACTAGAAAGTAACTGAAGTGAATGAGCTACCTGACCTCTGCAGCTTTCTCGTGGAGGTGCCCACTACCTGACCATCTCCTGGCTTAGGCTGGGATTCCTAACTTCAGGTCAGCAGGTGACGCTGAGGACAAAGTTAAAAGTAACAGACATCTCAAGCATAATGGTTTTTTGCCAGGTAAGGAAGCTTCACCTTTGTCATTTCCAATTTCAGTGCAGAGCTCCAGCTCAAATGAGAAAATAATAAATACATAAATAGACTTAAAAAAGCAGCAGAACCAGATTTTTGAAACTCAGCACAGAGCACTTCATGCCATTGAACTCCTGCCACCTTCCACTTGTGAGAAAAAGTATCTGCTCAGAAAATCCCAGTACAGAGACTCGTGCAGGAAAGGCTGCTGGGCTGCTCCCAGCCAGACAATGCTGCAGCAACACACTAGTAGGAACCTGGAGGTGTAAACAACAGTTTTAGGCAAAGAAATGAACTTCAGCTGCTCTGGCAGTTGAGTGTTTTCTGAATAGAATTAACATGAACAACCCTCACTGGGAAGGAAAAACCTGTCATTCTCACACTTTTGTGTAATCAGAGTATTTCCTGTTTAATAAAAAGGAAATCCCATCAAGAGAGAGCAGGAAACATGTCCTACAAGGTCATTCTTTTATAACAACTTTAAACAGGATATTGCTACCAATGAGCTCTCCCAAGACAAAGGGGCCCAGTTCAAAATGAGGGTGACACATTGCTGGGTTTCAAAAAAAAAAACCAACAACCAAAAAACAAACAAAAAAAAAACCAAAACAAACAAAAAAACCCCCCAAAACCCAAAACCCCACAACCACAAAAACCACACAACTACCAAAAAACCAAACCCACCCATCTTAAAAAATCCTGTGTCCCAACACATGCAATGCACCCAAAGGGATCATGTAAAGAGGCTGTTATAATCCGAATCACAGGATGGTTGTGGTGGCAAAGGAACTTTAAAGCTCATCTGGTGCAACCCCCTGCAGGGAGCAGGGCCATCTGCAACCAGAGCAGGGTGCTCAGAGCCCCGGCC
>JANIJG010001274.1:0-10024 GCA_024611175.1 Megaceryle torquata | reverse complement strand
CCCACGCTGCTGGGGGTGCAGCCCAGGGTGCCAGTGGCTCTGTGCTGCCAGCGCACGGGGCCGGCTCAGCTCCAGCTGCTCCCCCCAGCCCTCCCCCCACAGCCTGGGCTGCCCTGACCCAGGGACAGGACCTTGTACTTGGTCTGGCTGAACCTTAATGAGGTTCACACAAGCCCAACTCTCTGGCTTGTCCAGGTCCTTCTGGATAACATCCTGTCCCTCAGGTCTGTCAACTGCCCCCCTCAGCTTGGTGTCATCTGCAAACTTGCTGAGTGTGCACTCGACCCCACTATACGACTGATGAAGATATTAAACAGCACTGATCGAAGTATGGACCCCTAAGGGACACCACTTGTCACTGATCTCCATCTGCACACTGAGCCAATGATCAATACCGTCTGGATACAATCATCCAATCAATTCCTCATCCACCAGACAGTCCACCCATCCAATCCATATCTCCTCAATTATTCAGAGAAGGATGTTCTGTGGGGGACAGTGTCAAAGTCTTACACAAGTCCAGATAGACAACATCTGCAGCGCTCTCTTTATCCACTTATGGACTCCACTCCATCCTAGAAGGCCAATAGGTTGCTCAGGCAGGACTTGCCCTTGGTGAAGCCAGGCTGGCAGCCTCCAATCACCTCCCTGTCCTCCACGTGCCTTAGCACGCAACAGATCCTTCTAGGAGGATCTGTTCAGTAAAATGAGATCTCCCGAAAAACAACCTCTCTCTAAAACCCATTAATATTTGGGTGGAACAGCCCAAATGCTGCTCCCAAGATAAGGAACACATTTCCCTGCAGAAACCTTCTCCCCCGATAGCTGGAGGGGTGAACAGAAAATACCCATGGAACCAAAAGATACCAGCTGAGCAGGTTGCAGAAGAGATGTGATAGTTTAGATTTCTGCCATAATGAGGTCAGAATTATTTGCCAAGTTTCAGAACAAACATGATACCGCATAAGGTTAATTTATACCAAAAAGCCAAGATGGAGAACAGCAACTACACATTCATTTTACAACATAAAATTACCAAAACCTGTTATTTAATTGCTCAATTAGGACCACTGTTTTCCAATACAAATGAATTTTACAAAAAAAAGAGTACAGGTTTTCTAAAGGACAACCTCATGTAGCCTCGATACCCAAATTTTTGCTCATTAATTTCTTTATTACATGAAACATTAATCTGAATATATAGTAAAGAAGATATTTTAATGAAAATAGTCAAAAATATTTTTAAAAACCACCTTTTTATTTTTCTTTTATCAGGCCAAAACACAAAGGAAGGTTGAAATTTCCATTTTATTCTTACCAAGGCGACTGTGTTTAAGATGGCTACTGAGACTCTTGGCCTTTGGGGATTTTGGGTGCAGATTTTGGAACCAAGTCTTGCAATCTTCTTTGGAAAAGCATTCACAGGTATCACATCCATGGCCAAGTTCTGTTTTCCAGGATTTGAAAGACAATTATGTCATTTCAAAGCAGGGAAATGAGCAACATAAGCCTCTTTGGCAAGGCACAAGGCAGCCCTGAAGTAGCTCTCACACACAATCAATGAAATAAGAGAAAGGTTAGAAAAATAAGCAAAGTTTGAAGTCTACAGCAGGGGCTCCCAAACAGTGCTGGATTACAGCCCTCTTGGTAAGCAACCTTCAAAGCAAACATGGAAACAAAAAATCCAAACAAATCCAGAGCAGCCTACCGACTTTTCCCCAGGAGACAGGAAACTTGTCGAGACATCTAAGGCTGCCCCAGCTGTTCCAAGCAGAGGTGGGAGCTCCATGGGAAAAGGGGAAAAAGGTTTGTCACTGGGATAAATCTGGGAGTCCCTGCTACACAATACTGACCTTAAAACAACCTAATTATATACAAATCTATTGGTTTTTTTTTTCTTTTTTTTTTTCTTTTTTTCCCCCCAGAAATAATGATGCTCTGCAAAGCAAAAACCAGGCAACTGAAAATGCAGCAAAGAATTTACTCCCAGTTAACAGAACCAAGATTGATGCATTCCCAGGTTCTTACATGCTGTGGTGGATTTAAACAACCACCAGCACCAGCACCCATAAATAAAACAAGAGTAGCTATGCTGTAAGAAACACGATTCCTGGAAAGAGGCTCCACAGAAGCATCACAGCAAAGACTACACGGGCTACAGTGTTATTAGAAGCTGGGCTACAACATTAGTAGAAAATGAGCTGTGAACCTTCCAGGCTTGCAGGAAAAGACTGTCCTTCGGCTGGCGCGTGTGGGTAGGACTCTCAAGTTGGCAGACTTCATAAGAAACAGCAGACAAGATGTTAAATCCACGGGGTTTGGGTCCAGCCAGCATTCTGCTGCCAGGAACCAATCTATAGCTCCTGGCTACTGAAACGGCCTCGGCGCTTTCTTTCGTGCTTTCTAGCAATATTAAGCTGCAAAAATCATGTATTTTGCATAGCAACTAAAGCACAAACCTCCCGACACTTAGAACTCATTTCACTCTTTCGCATTATTGATCAGAACACAGACTGCAAGAGAAAAACAGGTCTCGTAACAGGCTGCAGGGAGGCTGGTGGAGAAGATGGCTGACTTCAATGATCTGTGCCTGTACAATCTGTCTTTGTTTGAAAGTTTCAATTTTAATAAAAGTCTCTGTGTTCAGGAGTTTGGAGTTTAGCTCTGCTAGCAACTCTCTGATCTGTCCTGTGACCAGGCAGGATATTGTAGCCAGTGCAGCTCTGTGTCCAGCATAATAAAGACCTTTTATGCTTTATTCAGAGTTAACAAGTGTTCTCCTAGTCTTAATATATTGTTGTTACTGTGCTTAAGGCTTTTATACCTGACAAAACTGCCATCTCAATTCGACCACATCAAACCACCTCTGAAGACTAAGAACAGCATACGCTGACAAATGGAGTTGAGGAGAGGAAAAGAGACACTGCTGTTAGCAAAGCCATGCAAAATTCAATCTAATTTAACCAGAAGCAACACAACCTCGATTACACTACACCAAGACCATGTATTTTGCCAAACTACTAAGGAAGGCTGGTCTCAACACACACACTAAGGTTTAGAGAAGGGTTTTTCCCACCCTCTTGCTATTTAGGGCACGTTACGAAGTTAGCACATCGTAGTCCCAAGTACAGGCTGTGGTCAGCAAGGCTACAGCTGGCTTTAAACGTGACAGGGTTATTAGCGAAGCCAGGAATACACCAACCCCAACAGCAAGCCACAGAAAAACCCTCTCCTGACCATAACAGAGTGTCCTTGCAAGGGCATCACTGCTCCTCAACACCTTACATCTGCCTTAGACAGGGGTTATTTTCACCCACACACGCACCTTGCTCCGTGGCTTAATGTGATTGAACCTACAACGCCGTGCCCAGAAACTGGAGGCAAAAGTATCTACACTACAGAACTTGACAAAAATAAAGCCCAAGTCTTGAATCCAGAAGCAAGAGGTGAAGTGGAAGAAGTTTAAGTCATTCCAAGTGCTTGGGTTGCACCTGCAGTAGTATAACCACAAAGGAAAAAATAAAGAAAATGCTGATGGTTTTTAAGGTTACTTCTTAGAATAACACTAATAAATCATCGGGTACTGCACCACTGGCTTCAAAATACCAAGGGTCATGTTACTGTTACTACAGCTTTCTTGTGACTTCAGAGAGGCTGTTTGACTCTTACCGAAGAGCACCCCAATCGGGAGTCCTCTCCCGCCATCCAAATCATGCTTCAGACAACCACAAAACTTATCTGCAACACGCCTTTCACAGCAGGGACAGGGCAGAGAAAACAGCTGAAATACCTGAACCAGCAGCCACCAGTTTCAGAAGCAAAGAGCTGATAAGGAGACACTGCTGGGGAAAGACCCAAGAACCTATAACCTATTTCTGTCTGTCAAAACCAATTTACTGACCACTCAGTGCTTACACAACTCATCCAGGTGGGCTTTGTCCAGAAGGAATGCTGGCTTGTAAACTGCCTTATTAAAAAGGATATAAATAAATAAATAAAGTACTTGGCCTTTTACACAGAACAAATGACTCTGCACTTACTGTTTTAATTAACAAGTCCTATCCATAAAATAAAGCACACAAAAATCCAACAGCCATGAAAACTCTCCAGAAGATTTTCAAATATAAGTAGTTAATTCTACACTTAACATCAACATATGTTATTTACACAAGAAAAAATAATGACCCAAGTTAATACGAACAAAAAGAACATAAACCCCAGCATCTTTAAACCATTCTACCCAGTAGGTAGCTGCATCCCTCTGAATTTCACAGGTTAATGTGGAATTCCTGAGAACAAAGGGTTAGTGTGCATTATCTGCTGAGCAACAAAGACAGCTACACAAATATGCACAAAATTTGAACGATCCTTGACCAGCCTGTGCAGTCAGTCTCTCAGCTGGATTGAAAAAGAACTGTTTGAAGACACTGAGCACCAGCTTCCCAACTGTAGACACAGCATCTCAACACTGCTATTTCCCTAGTTTACTATTCATAAGGTAGAACCGAGAGCTCTTAATTTTGTTCCATCCAATTTTCCTCAGCAACCCCAACACAGAGGTAGACAAACCAGAATAATTTTCCTTATTTCAAACAAATAATTATAAAAATCTAAGCATATGATTCCTTTTCTTTGACCAAGAAGGGAAAAAGCTGTTCTTCCAAACCTTAAGAGGCCATAGATGGTAAGATGAGGTCCTTTGGCAGCAGTCCCATCTGGGTACACCTTCCAACTGCTTGCACCTGCCTCCGCACTCCAGCAGCTTGTCTGAAGGGTGCTGAGATGAACCAAGTCAGGGAACTGATCGGGAGTTTAAAAAAAAAAAATTAAAAATAGGGGGATAGGACACACAAAGTGAGGAGAGATAGGTAGGAAACACCTACAGCCTCCAGTTGGGCAATAAATGAACCTGAGATAAAAGAGATTTCAGGAAAGAGGTCTGCAGAGAACAGACAGCAGCCACTGCTGCTGGGTCCTTCTCAGCAAACCCAGGGGTGGAGGATGCTCCTCTCTTCTTTCCATATTCATCGCTTTCCCTGAGTTGCAGCAGAACAAAACTGACTCAATTCTTCAGTTTCACAACCGCTTACAGAGCCTCCAGTAAATTAAGTGAAAATTTAACAATTTTCATTCTTGGGAAAGTACAAAAGACCGTGGAATTGCTTGTAAAACTATTTATGAAAGCTGCCTTTATTAAAAGACTAAAGACTTTAAGATGAAAGGCAGGGTTTGCCAAGGTTTATGCTCTTGCTTTTGGAGAAAACCAGCTACAAGCACAGCTGAGAGGAACGGGGGAAGCACAAGCAAAAGAGCTATTTCTGAACTGGCCTGTATCCTACTGGAGCTGTGGTAATGTGTGAGCAACAGACAGGGAGAACTTTATTTGGTTTCAATCACAACCCCTTTTATGTAGCTGAAGGGAACATACAGAATCAAGCCCAGCCATCAGAACAGAGATTCTGAGGCTATATTCCAGGGAAAAATACAATCATCACACGGTGCCGGGCTCCCTTTATGTCCCAACAGTGAAGCACTCCAAGTGTTTTTTAGCTATTATTATTTTTACCTCGAAGCAAAGGCACAAAGGACGGCCCAGGAACACTGTGTGATCATCAACGTAGGCTACAGTTAAAATCTGAGAACTGCCATATTACATCACAGCTCAGTCTAAAACTGGCCTAGGAGAAGCAAGAAGAAAAAGCTTAGTTTGCATTCAAATGACTTTCCCCAACTGAGGCTGTTGTGGGGCTACATAACCAAAGCTTTCGGGGACCGTACGGCTTTGGCGCGCTCGGGGAGCGGCAGAGCCAGGGCGCTCACCAGACGCTGTGTGAAAGTTCTGTTTTTCTCATCCCCATTTAGACTTCATTCACAATGAAGAAAAGACGACCGGTCCTGGATCCTATTCTTTCCAAAGCATTTCCTCCAAAAGTCTTTAAAAATAGCTGTTGTTAATGAGCAGCTTGTGCTTTCAGCAGATACAATGCAGGCATGCTTAAACCTGTAGCTACACCAGCACGGGACTTAAAAGCCAAACGGTTCCTTTTTATTTCGGTTAAAATATAACACAGAGATGCTGCCACCAAGCAGGCTTCCATCTGCTTCTTACTATTAAGACATTAGTGAAATTTTCTGGAACATTTCCTCATTGAAACAGCTGGTCTACACCAAAAAAAAACCCCAAAAACTCGTGTTATTTAAAAATAACACCCTAATAGCAATATTGAGAGGCACTGACATCACAAGCAATAAAATGAATGATTTCAGAGATAACACAAGACACGGGATCTCTTGATCTGCACACTCTCTCCTTCCCCTCTTTTGCAGAGGCAGCAAATATCAAGGGAGTTTACTTCATCTGAAAAGATGAAAATAGCCGAGTCCTGATGTTCGGCTGCCGAGAGGTCCTTTGAAGTCTGTTCACTCTCTTTGAATTAATCCTGTTGATTCCCCTGTTCCCCCTCCTGCCCAAAAAGACATCACTCTGAGGTGCCTCACTGTTTATGGAACAACACGGATAGCGAGTTTCTGCCGCACGGCCCAATTAAAGAGATGTATTTTTTTTGCTCTATTTGAGATTCATCTTTGACTGAACTCTCCCTGTACTGGTTTTCAAAGGCATGTGTAACAAAGACATCTTTTCAGCCAACGTTTGGTCTTCCAAAGACATTCTGGAGCTTCTTTCATGTCCAAAAGCGGCAGCTTCCAAATGCAATACAGAGAAAAATGTGCAACCTCGACCAGCATAAGGAAAAAATAAATCACTTAAAACCTAAAAAGACACAAAGTATTATTACGTTAAAACTCTTTATTTGCAGATTTAATGCCTAACCAAAGACGAGCTGCTTTAGCAGTCTCCATTGATTGCTAAGATTTTAAATTAAATCAAGGAACTGAAAAGTTAGTGGGTAAACACCCAAAAAAGAAAAAAACCCAACATCATCCTCTGTAAGTGCAAACAGAATTTTCTTCTTCTTCATTGACAAAATTGTTTAATTCAGAAATTAATTAGAGGCTCAAAAAGGAAGAAAAAAAATTATTTTTTTTTTTAATCCGTAGAAGGAAATGAAGAAACACAAGACCTAAAATTTACTATTTCTTAAGTGCTTCAAACAATAGCCAGAAACAGCCAGGCCTAGAAAAAAAGTAATATTTTAATACAGCAAGTTGAAGTTATTTATCAAAACATGCTCTTGCCCACCCCTTTTTCTTTTTAAACAGTAAGCTTTTAATAGATCTTTAAGGAACACACTTTGGTTCTGGTTTTTTTCTCCCCCTCCCTGGAGGGGCCTTTTAAATAGATCTCAAATTCCATTTACACAGAAGTAATCAATAATAAAGTATGCTAGTAGCACACCCACACAAAAGTATTATTCTCCAAGAGGAAAAAAAAACCAAACAACCAGGAAATCTTTCACAGACATGTTAAACTACATAATTAAATGTGTACAGATAACACCTTTCCTTATCAAAAAAGGGCAGGCAGCAGTGAGATTAGACAAGCAGATTTCTCTGAGTTTAAATAAATACCAACAAATGAGAATTAACCCAAGGAAAAAAAAAAAACAAAACCAAACACGAGAAAGAGAAATTAATTAAAATCAAGGTTTCCTGCTTGCTGATTTCAGCGATCGCTACAAACACCATTTAAATGCTCTCACTCAAAATGCCCAGAAGCCAGGAGCAGTAGCTGTGAAAGGAATCCATTCTGGGGTGCAGGTCTGACTTGGGAACAACTTTCTTCAAGTCATTTGTTGAAAAAGGCCACTTCATGACCAGCTACTGCATTAGGTGAGAACAGAGGATGCAGCTTCAGCTCTGCTCTGAATACCTCCATACCACAAACCATTCTGTGACTCTAAAATAGTTTGAAAGGCTGCATGATGTGCTCAGGAAGCCAATTCCAAATAAAACAAAACTAATTCATTGCTACGCTATTTCTGGGACTCAAAATAAGAAAAACCCACTCAAATATACTTGAGGAAATCCATCTACACCCCACACTGTGCCATTTACAAAGCAATCAGTGCTCCTTAACGTGTCACAGAATAGTACAACACACCACCTGATTTTACTGGGGCCAAACACTACCAGTGGCCAAAGCTCCGGAGAGAAAACAATGCTCAAGTGAGAGCCTCCATTGCCCTGATGCATGAAGTTTTCCAGAGCTTCTCTTGCTGCCTTAGTGACAGACCCATGGAAAGGAGCCCTGGGAGACACTACCTCAACTCCTGCCTTTCAAACTAGAAACATTTTCCTACTGCAGGTCTTAGCTGGAAACTAAAGCCTGGAATTGTTGCAGTTTACACAAAAGGAGATTTTCAACCCACTGGAAGTTGTTGCAAACCACAACACAGACTGACACAAAAATGTCTTTAAAGCTCAGCCTTAGACAAAGCTAACCAGAGATGAGAAGAGAAAACCTAACCAGCCTAACCTCCACTGGAAGATATCCATTACAAGTTAATGTGCCTCTAGAACAAGTTTACTTTTCTTTCTTCAACCATCTCAGGTCAGGATTATGAAACTGCCAAGTGACCAAACCTTTGTGTCACCAACACCAAATCCCACTGGCCAGAAATAGGCACCACCACCGTGGGGTAAGCTGGAGCCTGCATGACGCTGCAAATTGAGGCGCTTGTAAATAAAGACTCGACGACCAGGCAAAAGCTGACTGCATCAAATAGCTGTTAAACTTACATTTCTATCTTCAACCCCAATCAAACTTGGTCAGGCATCTAACTCTAGAGAAGAACTGCCACACTTGCCTCAGCAATTGTGTAAAATCGCAGCAGGAAACTCGGATGCCTTCAACCACCCATGCTGATTGGCCCCAGTATCATTACACAAGACAATTACGCTCTTCACAGTCCGTTCAAAGTATCATAAATTTCCTGAAAGTCAAGTGGGAAGGACCAGCTACGACGAATACTTCACCAAAACATACTGGTTTCATTTCAGACCATTCCTCCTTGAAATCTTGACACTCTTCACCATGACAGCACAGCTACAAAGGGTTTGTCAAGCCTCCTTCACAACGTTAAATAATAACTGAACAGTATGGTAATTGACTTTCCTCCGGTGAACTGTCTACATTCCCTTCCGATTTCCTGTAGCTACAAATATGATAATCAGGAGAACAAAGACTTTAGCACAGCCACTGAGGAACCAGTAAATGAAATGAAGTATGCCCGACTCCAGAAGCCAAAAAAGACCTGCAGCCTGGCTTGTCCCAAGCACCCCAAGAAGATATTAAAAAAAAAGAATGGCAAAAAACTGCACATCTGAGTTAAGTTTCTCATTTTAACTTCACGGATAATACAACCACTTAGCAACACGGCCCATCTTAAACTACCCAATCTACCTTTAATTCCCACTTCCTCCCAAGCCTCTCTGGACAGCAACTTCTGGCACTCCATCAGTCCCCTTTTATCCCAGTTTCTTTTTATAAATCCAAGGTCAGGTTTCCTCTCCCATCTCATGTGATGTGCTGGACTGAAGTTCTGCCAGCGTGGTCGGTCCACTCAACTGCCAAACCCCATCCCGTGCCACAACACTCCTTACCAGACTGTTCCACCACCCCACGACACACAGCCTTTCATTCTGGCCATTTTTTTTTTTCTCCCTCATGTTTAGCAGTAAGAAATAAAGAAGAGGGAAAACCACCAACTTTCCCAGCGATGCTTAATCGCATCTAAGAAAAAAAAAAAACAAAACCAAAAACCACAACCAAAAAAAAAACCAAAACGGGGAAAAAAAACCCAAAACCGCTACAACCAAGTCACACCCGAGAGGCTCCAGGTGCTGCACGGGGGTGCCCGGCTTTGCCCCCAGCCCTACCCCCGGGGGGAGGGACACATGCCCCCAGGACACGCAGATGCATACAGACACAGCCAGGCACACGGACACACACAGACACCCCCCCCCCCCCCCCCCCCCTCCCCTCCCCCTCCCCCCCCCTTGCGAAGCCAAAGCAGGCCGGCCCCCTCCTTTTTCCGGCCCCCGCCGCTGGGGCCGTCCGGGG
>JANIJG010001273.1:4088-15621 GCA_024611175.1 Megaceryle torquata | reverse complement strand
ACTACTATAACACTTTCAACTTTGGAAATGCTGTTTTATTATTTAAAAAAAATAAAATCTAAAATCTCCAAACTTTATGCACAGAGGAAGTAGGGCCTCTCTGTAGCTGCTGAAATACTGTTGAGACAGGAAGAAGTTGGAATTCGCTTTCATCTTTCTTGATTTCTGAATCACCTGGTACACAGCAAGAAAAAGAGTCCTGGAGGAAACCACTTATGTCAATATTCTATATACCAAGAGGGTATTATATTCTAAGTACAAATTTGCATGCATGCTTTGCTGTTAAGCACCTGCATAAAGCAATGCTCTTTATGGATGGAGAATAGAATCATAGAATTAGAATCATTTCAGTTGAAAAAACCCTTAAGATCATCGAGTCCAACTGTTAACCTAACACTGCCAATCCCACCATTAAGCCATGTCCCTAAGCAACTCATCTACACGTCTTTTAAATACCTCCAGGGATGGTGACTCCACCACCCCCCTGAACAGCCTGTTCCACTGCTTAACAAACCTTTTAGTGAAGAATTTTTTCCTAAAATCCAACCTAAACCTTTCCTGGTGCAACTTGAGGCCATTTCCTCTTGTCCTATCACTTGTTACCTGGGAGAACAGACCAACCCCCACCTCTCTACAACCTCCTTTCATGTAGTTTTAGAATGCAATAAGTTCTCTCCCGAGCCTCCTTTTTTTTTCCAGGAAAAACAACCCCAGTTTCCTCAGTCTCTTTTCATAAGACTTGTGCTCTAGACCCTTCACCAGCTTTGTTGCCCTCCTTTGGACACAGTCTAGCATCTTAATGTCCTTTTTGTAGTGAGGTGCTCAAAACTGAACATAGTATTCAATGTGTGGCCTCACCAGTGCCGAGTACAGGGGCATGATCACTTCCCTTCTTCTGCTGGACACACTGTTTCTGATACAGGCCAGGATGCCATTGGCCTTCTTGGTCACCTGGGCACACTGCTGGCTCATGTTCAGGTGGCTGTCAATCAACACTGCCAGGTCCTTCCCAGCAGCTTTCCAGCCACTTACTTCCATGCCTGTAGCATTGCCTGGGGTTGCTCTAACCAAAGTCCAGGACCTGGCACTTGGTCTTGTTGAACCTCATATGATTGGCCTTGGCCTATCAATCCAGCCTGCCCAGCTTACCCTGAATAACCCTCTTACCCTCAAGCATATCTACACTCCCACCCATATTTGTGTTGTGAGGAAACTTCCTGAGTGTGCCCTCAATCCCTCCATCCAGATCATTGGCAAAGATATTAAACAGTACTGGCCCCAATACTGAGCTCTGGTGAACACCGCTTGTGGATGTGCTACCAACTGGGCTTAACTGCATTCATCACTAATAGAATAGAATAGAATAGAATAGAATAGAATAGAATAGAATAGAATAGAATAGAATAGAACAGGATTAGTTCAGTTGGAAGGAAGCTACAACAATCATCTGGTCCAAATGTCTAATTCATGGCTGACAAAAAGCTAAAGCATGTTATTAAGGGTATTGTCCAAAAGCCTCTCAGACACTGATGGGCTTGGGGCATTGACCACCACTCTAGGAAGCCTGTTGAAGTGTTTGACCACCCTCTCAGTAAAGAAATGCTTCCTACTGTCCAGTCTAAGCCTCCCCTGGTACAGCTTTGAACCATTCCCATGCATCTTGCCCTGGATACCCAGGAGAAGAGCTGCATCTTGCCCCTGGATACCCAGGAGAAGAGCTCAGCACCTCTCTTTCCACATCCCCTTCTCAGGAAGCTGCAGAGAGCAATGAGGTCACCCCTCAGCCTCCTTCTCTACAAGCCCAAAGTCCTCAACTGGTCCTCACAGGGCCTTCCTTCCAGCCTTGTCACAACTTTATTGCCACCTTCTGGATACATTCAAGGACCTTCACATCCTTCTTAAACTTTGGGACTCAGAACTGCACACAGCACTCAAGGTGAAGCCACATCAGTGCTGAATACAGCAGGATAATCCCCTCTTCTGACCATCTGTTTGTGTTGTGTTTGATGTACCCCAGGATGTGGTTTGCCCTCTCAGCTGCCAGAGCACACTGGTGACTCCTATTGAGCCTGGTGTTGAGCAGCACGCTCAGATCTCTTTCTGCTGGATTGCTCTCCAGCCTCTCCTCTCCCAGTTCATACTTGTGCCCAGCGTTACCTTGCCCTAGGTGCAGCATCCAGCATTCTGACTTGATAAATTTAATCCTATTAGTCACTGTCCAATGATCCAGTCAATCTAGATCCCTCTGCAAGGCCTCTTGTGCCTCAAGAGAGTCAACAGCACCTCCCAGTTTAATATCATGAGCAAACTTGCTAATGGTGCATTCAACTCCTGCATCCAGATCATTGATAAGTCTATTGGAGAAAACTGGCCCTGGAGTTGAGCCCCGAGGTGACCAGTCACCAGCCAGAAGTAGCCTCATTCACTCTAACACTTTGAGCCCTGCCCTTCAGCCAGTTCTTCACCTAGCACACTGGGAACCTACCCATCCTAGACCTGGAATGGCCCCAGATTTCCCAGATGGATTTTTGCAATGACCTTTCTGTTTCACATGCATTCAGGTAGAGTATTTTAACCTGGCAAATATCCTTTATCCCAAGAATTACAAAAACATGCCTGTGTGCTCATATCTCAGTAGATTTTTGTTGACCAAGTATCTTTTAATAAAAGGTCTTTATTTTCTACTGTGATTATATTTTTTGTTATACATTCAATTTTTTCAGTCAGAAGGCTGTGGTATTCTTGACTTTCTATAGGAACGAAGCTTTACAAAATCTGTTTAAATATAGCTACATGGACATTGAAATCAGCCTGTTGAAATGTTGCTATTCATTTCTAATGCTTCATAAAAATGTCACAGAATAGAGATATAGAAGGTGTTTTTGCAGCTGCAGCAGCAGCAGCATTTGAAGCATCTTCATAATTAGTGTTAACTAAAAATTATTTACTATTCAGATTCACTGAGATTTACTGCAAAATTAACAATTTTTGCTTATAGAGTTTTATTTCCAGCTTGCCTCTGTTCTCTTTTAATTATTTTTTAATAAATATGATTTTTAGATATATATGTATTTATGTATTTTATTCTCTTTTTCTGATTTGCCTTCTTTTTTTCTTTTTGTGACAAGGTCCAACATAAAACATGTACATTTTAATATGAAAAAACTCCACAATCATGAGTAAGTATAAAGGAACGAAGAAGAAATCTATGATGCTTAATTCATTTGAGTATTACTGTTGCATCCCCTGGCCTAAGCTGTTACCTGGTAGTTGAGGCAATCTGTTAGTAGGAGATGTTAATGATGCAAAAATCCTGGTTTATTACAACAGTATTTTTTTGCTATAAATGAAGACAATTTCTGAAGAGAACGTAAAGGGTGACAATATATTTTTGGCAGATGCCAAATAAAAATCTGTTGCTTTATCACAAAGGTAAAAGGACTTCAAAACTGTGTCTAACAGACTGGTTGTGTGGTAAAGAGAGGATTAAGCTAAGAGTTTACCACCTGGCTTTTTAGTCCCGTGTGGAAAAAAGATGTAACTCATTCATTCCCCATTCATTGCTTTGTTGTCAGTAAGTCTGTGAGGCCATTCTGTGTGCTGGTTGTGAGAGAAACAGTCATTAAGAAAGGCAAACATCCAGTGTATCTTTCCCAGAATCAGGCCTAGAAAGAAGAGTTGAAGTTCTTCTGTCTAAGCACACCTGCCTGTGATCTAGCACTCACTATAGTCAGTTGAGGTCTTCTCCCTAACAGACTGTCTTTGGTTCAGGGGCTCTGAGGAGGAAAGCTCTGCCTGCATGAAAGAGTGGGACAGCATTGTCTGTCAGTCCTCCAGTCTACTTCCTAATGAAGAAAGATACAAGAACAGGGCCATACTTAATTGCTATTGGTCACCTTTGGAGTTCAGCGGCTTAGGATGGATCACATGAACTTTCCTTGGACTGGCAACAGCAGCTTAGCAAGAAGGCTGTTTCCCTGCATCACTCCCCAGTGCTGACTCTGTGTGAAAAGCCATAATGAGGGTTACTATTGTTCTGTGAGTGGTAAATTGTCATATTATAAGATGTAAGGCTTGAGGACCCAGAGACTGGAATCAGTCTCTTCTGTACTGGAATCTCTCTTCTGTACTTATCCTTGATAAAAACTTAAACAATGGATTTTCTTCAGAAGCATATAAGCAAAATGCGTACTGCAATTCCCAGTAGGGTGTCAGATTTTTGAATGCCCTATCTGGAATCTTTTTGAAGTTTTCTGATATTTTCTTACGGATGTTTATTTCTGTCTGAGTTTTGAGAATATAATGCTTGCTTTTTCTTTCTTACTGTGGTTTGTTAGCAAGGAGAAAGAAATGCTAAATATTTTATTTCCCTATCTAACAAATCCATATTTTATAACATTCACAGAAGCTTTGTCAGAATGCTAGTACCATTCAAAACCAGGCTGAAAACTTGTAAAACTAAATTGGACAATATTGTTCGGTAGCCCTGCACCTGAAAGATGTGTGGATGTCCTCCTGAATCCTTTCCAAAAGGTTCTGCTCAAGGTAAGCAATAATAAAGGGCCAAGACTAATTCTTTTCTGTTCACTTGTTATCCAAGCTATGGGAGGATAAGGAGAAGAGGTGAATAAGGTGGCTTAATTAACTCATAATTTTTTAAATTCATCTGTAAATACAGACTGGCACTAGATAATTCATTACAAATCATCAGTCATGGCAGTGAAACACCAACAATAGGCTGTCTCTTGGTGCCGTGAAATGTTCTTTAAGAAGTGGCTGGACAAGCACACATGAAGGACAATGTGCCTTCTGTCCAGTGCAGGGCTGGAGCTGAAGGGCTTTCCCCCATCCTCTGACTCTGTGGCACTTGTCTGGATGGCTCTGCTGATTTTGACCTTACTGATGCCTCATGAAGCATGACACTGGCCTGTGGCTGGGATCCTACTGTTGTCCCTGGGACTGGAAATGAGATAGCTGTGCATGGGTGGGTTTGGACACCAGTGAGGGAAGGTATATGTCACCTCCTTCCTAAGATGGAAGGTGCCTTTAGGCCTCTGCTGTTTCGTGAATGGGTTTTTCTCCATGCCTGTTTCCTGATTTGATCTACTGAGGATCTAGTCACCCTTCATGATTGAGAAGCAGTGCTGGGTATGTGATGTTTTGCATACTACATTGATCATTCCTGAGTAATGGGTCCTTCTGTTCTCTCAACATGCTTTGCTTGGCCTCACTGATCATGCTTCAGGTGCTTAGAAAACTGGTCTGGAGAGACTGGGCATGCTTTGATGATGGACAGTGGGTTATTAGGAGGGTTTATTTTTCTTGTGCCCTTCCTGTGGCTGGGCACTGCAGGGAACAGCAAGTCCCAGGGGACTGGGGCCTTGGGACGTATATGGGGCAGAAGGTCAGGACCTTGCAGCCAGGGCTGCCCCAACCCCAATCTCCCCAGGTTGGATGAGAGTACAGTGAGGAAGCCTCCTCCCTGGGTACTGGTCATCTCTCCGGACTTGAGGACAGGCCAATATCTGCAGCAGGACGCTGCAGTTTTATATATATAAAGCACAGGCTTGATTTGAAAGTAACAAGACTCAGCTTTAATATGGGCATACACTTATTTGTTGAAAAAGCACTTACTCTGAAGTGCTCTACTTGCCCACTTTTATTGGACAGAATCACTACTGTCACTGAGAAAGGCAGACCTAGAGGCCCTACAGCAGCTTCTTGTAGCTCTGCCTAAAATAAATGGTGCCTATTTAAAAAATAGCTTACTCCAGGTACTGTCCATGACTCCAGAGACTCTGTTAAAGGCCACCAGGCAGTGGACAAAGCACACTACCCATTAATAAATCAAGTCTGTTCCTGTTGCCTCTGGCTGTGTTTCTTGTCTCAAGCCCCTCAAGTGCTCTGCTGCTAGAAAAAAAATCCATTTCTACTCTCAAATTCTCTGAAGTCTCGGGGACCAACCTTCAGGTCTCTGAAACTGAAAAATGATGGTTAAAGTGACAACATTTACACAAATGCAGAGATTAATACTTCCAGAAAGTGACACTGACAAATAGCAACATTTAAAATCTATTATTGCCTGATAGGAAACAAGCATCCGGCAGTGCGCAAGCACCTGACCCCACTGAGAATCATAACAAAACTCCCATTCACTTATAGGGAACTGGGATTTCATCACTCATATTTAGCATTTCAGATGCCACTTTGTGGCAAAAAGTGAAGTGTTTGTATGCAAAGCTGACCACCAAAGAGATGGGACAACAACCCTGGCAGCAAGCACAATAAAAAGGACTGTTGAGCTGAATACACATGCACTGCATAATACACTGGATGCATTTGTACAATTAGCCCATCATGACATGCATCACGGATAATAAAGAGCTGTCTGTAATCCCAGTAGTTGCAGCAGCACTGCATGAAGAGCTGTGGCCATGGCTCTGCAGGCAGGATTCTTTAAAGAAGCGTAATCAGATTGCTTGACCTATGTTAGACATCTGTATGGCCAAGCAAACAACTCAAACACCTGGAAACATCATGGGATTGGTAAAAACAGGTGTGTGATTAAAAGAAAATCCTGCAAGCCTGGTTTATTCTTCATTGTTTTTAAAAGGGCCCATCATGTCCTTGTACACTTATTGGAGCAAATATAGATCCATATAAATTCTTTTTTGTAAATAAACTTTTTTTTTTTTTTTTTTTTTTTTTTTTTTTTTTTTTTTTTGTAAATGAAATGTTCTGCTACTGTTACTGAAATGAGTCCAGGTGTGTGTGAATTAACAAGAGTAAGAAGTTTTTCAGGAAATGTTGCCTCAGGTTTTCAGGACTTCAGCCTCAACTAGCATACATTATGCTTTCCCACATTTGCAAGAACACCTTTTTGTTGTTTAGCTTCATACTTTGTTCATTTGTGAACCCTTATAGAGACAGATGTCGTCTTGGATAGCTTGACAGAAAACCAACAGTTCTTTCCTTTCTGCCACTTATATAATGGATACCAAGAGCTCAGAGTGTTGGCTCCAGGTTGATAGGCAGACCATAGAAAATGGTCTACAGCTGAAATTGTTTTCAAGTTCAATGGACTCCATCAGTATCTTAAAGCTCCCTGAGAAATGTTGAGTGTTGTCACTGCTCTGTAGATTGAGGCTGGAAATCATTGATTAGAAGGATGTAAAACCAGCAAAATCTAGAACCTAAGACTTTCTGCTCTTCTCGGGTCCAGGTATAGGTATCTCGGTTAGTTCAAACTGATACTCATTTCTGTAAAATTATCTTGTGAAGAAGACGGTTACTCCTGCAGCAGTGTCTGTTTTCAGTGGTACATTCAGGCTAATGGGCTTTGGACAATCCTGTGTCCAAGAAATAATTGACTCTACTACTAGCTTTGTATTCCTTCTCACAAGGAAACTGAAATAATGTGACTGAGCTGTTAGGACAACTATCATCCCTGGTGTTGTTCTCTGTTGCTTTTTAAGGTGTTTTGATGCGACCTGTAGTGGTAGCTGCTGACTAAAAATCCTGAATTTGTCTTGATTTAAACAAAGATTTTAAAATAACCAAGGTCTTTCCAGCACAAGAACACTGACAAAATATTAATTCAAAAGTGCTGGTTATTGCAACGAAATGATTTGGTTTGAGTAGCACTTAATGTTAGACATACTGCTCTGCAGTTGTCAACTGAACTGGTTTAATGGAAAATTGCTTGAATAAAGTATATAGGAGCAGGCTTATTCCTACTGCATGTTCTTTGCTCAGCATGATGAAAATATCTGTAAGTCTGAATAGGGCGAGATAAAATTGTTATTGCTCATATTCATCAGAGAAAGATTAGAAAATTAGGATTTAGAAAAAGCATTGTTTGTGTTTAAGGATTCAGTACGCAAGCCTCCCAGACTTATGCTGTGTCGGGGACTCTCTACTCCCATCTCATGGTGAGCAGAGACCACAGCAGCTCTGGAACCAGAAAGCCTGACCCTAGAATGTCTGTATTTTGTGGTAATGGCAAACATTTCCAAAATATATTCATTCTGTATGGGGAAAAAAAAGGTCAAATAAATCACCTACTAGAATAAGTTTTCTCTATGTCATACACTTTAAAATAAAGTGCACAGTGCTATTTTGAATTACTTTTAAATAAACTGTATCATATCATCCAAGTGTATTCCTTTGCTTTGTGAATTATAGAGAATAGCACTACTGAGTGAGAAAGAAGGTAGATCACTGGTGGATACATAAAAGCAACTCCACTGCTTATGAATTACTCCTGCTTGGAGAACACATCCTTCCAAAAGTGTCATGACTTTTCTGAGAATGATCAAGAAGATCACTGCTTTCTTAGCTATCACGCCTATGGTTTAGGAGTAACATGCTAATGCTCCATTTACAGTAGCAAATCTCAAGAAAAATGAAACGATTTATTTATTTCTAAACAGGAGGATAAATGCTTGATACTTTTCTATGCCTGACCCAGGGATCAATGGTCAGCCATTCAGAGGTCATGGCAAGACTTGCTTCAATGACTGTGAAATAGCCCTCTTGGTTCTTGGTAAATACTTCTGTTGCTATGTCTGACTTGCAGAGTTGAGCTTGGAGGATGTCACAGTTTTTAGTTAACATCATCAATTAACATCTTTACTTGGGTCAAATTCCTGCTTTAGTCCATAATGACTTATTATTTTACATGTCTGTAATTTTATTTTACCCAGAGTGAGCAAACTGACTCCCTCAGTGAGGAAACCTGGGTGTAGTAGAAGGCTGGCTTTCTAGCCATTTCCCCACTACCATATACTGACCATTCTTCATTGGCTCAAAAAGTTCCTCATGTGCAGAAGAATCTTCTCATAAGAGGTAAATTCTGTTGCTCTGCCTGGTATATGAGGGAGCTCCTTCAATTATGAGAGACTATCATCCTGAGAGGTTTTGTGCATAAGCACACTTGGGGGTTAGCCAACTGATCAGGTGCCATGGTGTAGAAATTTAGAGGTTATGTCTAGCAGCAATGGCTGTCCAGGGCAAGAAGACACTAAAAAAATCCATAAGGATATTCACTTTAAGATGAAGGATTAAATCAGCCCTGTCTAGTCACAGGCCTTTTTCTGATGAGGTGTGGGCATCTCTGGCATCCAAGGCAGAGGAAACTGGCTGACAGCACACCACCAAGAATTATGAACCTTGCCCACCATCACATCAGACCACCAAGTCTTGCTCCAGCCCTGCCTAGAATCCTGGAAAAGGGAAATTTTGTGTAGGCTGCAGCTACTAGAAAATCTTGGAGGAGAACCTGGGAATTGAGACATCTGTGTCTGATTTTTCTGGACTTGTAGAATGAGACCTGACAGTGATAAGGGTCTATGGTCCATGGGAAACTTCTGTTTATCTTTGATAGGTAACTAAGAGAAGCAGTGCTATTGCGAGACATCTTATGTTGGTATAAAGAGCCATGGGAAACTTGTAGTGGGATCTACAAACTGAAAAAGCCTGGGAGCTTTTTCTCTTTGATTTATCTGGATTTAAACAAGTCTAAGACCTATCTATTTTATTTGTTTGGTGAGGAGCCTCTGATTTTATATGGCCTATTAAAGGCAAATTGACACTATTCATGTAAGTTTGACTTGTTCTGCAGGACTCTCCAAGCCCTGAAGACATTTCATTTTATATCCTGGATTCCTTAGGGAAAAGTGGTGGGACTTATTGGCCTAGAAGACATTTATTTCCCAGGTTCCTAAGGGCACTGGCCTCTTCTGTCCTCATCTTGTTGCTGTTTATTTGCCATTATGGCTTGTAATGTGCATGTTGCCTTAAAGTTTCTATATTGCTTGCCTCTAGGCAAAAATGGTCAATTTTGTCATGTGTCTGAAAAAAGTTAATAAATGTGTCCTGTCAGAATAGTCTTTGACCTCTTGCTCCTCAACACCTTACTGGGGCCTTAGCATTACCATTTCCCTCATCGTCAGTCTTGTCATCCTACAGAAGAAGGATTGCAGAGGCAGGATTTACTGTAGTACGTAGTTGGCATGAGGTATGGTGAAGAAGAGACACTGCCTGTGGGTTTGTGAGATAGCACAACTTTTGAAAGTAGGCTAGGGAAAAGGACAGGTGGTGGGAGAGGGAAGCACATGGGAACTTGGGAGGATCCATCCAGAAGAATGATGTCTGTGGAATGTAGGCTCAGGAAAAGATGCCCTTTGAACATTGAAATACAGCTTGTACCAAACAGAAGCCCTGACATCTGTAGTGATGGCTTCAAGATGGATTCATGAGATCCTGAGTGCTCTGTCTTCATGACATGATTTCTCACCAGCATCAGAGAAATTGTACAGCATGTGACAAGTTATAATGATACACACAGTGCTAGGGATGCTGTCAGGCAGGCAGTCCCTATCTGTGTGTGGGGGTTTGTGTGTATGTATGTGAGAGAATGCCTAGAGTCATGCTCCACACCCACCCTGCAGGGGCTGAGTGGGTATCAAATGAAGGCTGGTGTAGATGAGCAGGAGCAATTGGACTGGTATTGGATTTGTAGTATCACCCACTGTATGGACTCCCCTTTGAGAGAAGGAAGATGGCACTACTTGGTACAGGCTAAAAATAGCCCCTATGTTAGAATTAACCCCAGATTTCACCTCTGTTAATAGTATTTTCTTCTGAAAAATTATTAGTCTTTTTGGTGTAACCCCTATTCATGGTTAAAAAGAAAATATACCAGGATAAAACTTTTTCATTTTTGTAATCCTGTGTTACTTTCTGATTCAAACCATTCCTGCAATTCCAAACTTGGTCAGTGAAGCAGTATATCTCTTTTCCAGGACCTAGTTTTATAAGCTCTTTCAGTCATTTTTTTTCCCCAGTTATAATATTCTAAGCCAAGGATTTATAGGGCCATAGAGATATTGAATTATACCAGTTAAACTCAAGATCTGACAATCATTTCAGAAGTAGAGCAAATATTTGGTTCAAAAGGCATTTCCAATTGTTTCCTCTTACAGACTTTATGGGGCTACAATCTGTTTTTGGTTACGCTGGTGCACAGCCATGGTGAAATCTCCTGTGAGTGGACGTGTATATTTCAGAACTGTCTGAGTCACAGAATCATAGAATCTTTCTGACTGGGAGAGACCCTTCAGATCATAAAGTCCCACTGTTAACCCAGCCCTGCCAAGTCCAGTCCACCACTAAACCATGTCACTAAATGCAACATCTACAAGTATTTTAAATACCTCCAGTGATAGTGATTCCATGACTTCCCTTGGCAGGCTGTTTCAGGGCTTGACAATCCTTTCAGTGAAGAAATTTTCCCTAATAGTTGATCTAAGCCTCCCCTGCTGCAACTTGAGGCTGTTTTCACTTGTACTATTGCTTGTTACCTGGGAGAACAAATTGATCTCTACCTTGCTATATTCTCATTTCAGGCTCCACTAGAGTGATAAGATCTCCTCTGAGCCTCATTTTCTACAGGAAAAACAACCCCAGTTGTCTCAGTCGCTTCTCATAAGACTTGTGCTCTAGACCCTTCACCATCTCTGTTTTTCTTTGG
>JANIJG010001272.1:53755-73973 GCA_024611175.1 Megaceryle torquata | reverse complement strand
CATTCAAAACCCGCCTGGACACGTTGCTGTGTGACCTGCTCTAGGTGACCCTGCTCTGGCAGGGGGGTTGGACTCGATGATTTTTCAAGGTCCCTTCCAATCCCCACCATTCTGTGATTTTGTGCTGGAGTATCTAGGAAGGTCTTCCCAAGGAGTAACAGCTGGTTAAAGATGTGATACAAATGCTATCAATAGTTTTAATTTACCCCTTGTAATCCCACAAGTTTTGTGCTGAGATTGCTGCTTGTTCCACATATTCAGAAAAGTCCTGAAAAAATGGTAGAAACAGTCCATGTCAGAGCTCAGGATAAAATTATCGTGGGTGGTCAAAAGAAAACTGGACAATCAGAAGCTGCAAAAGGATCTTCTTGTAAGGGGTGAATAAGTGAAAAAATGATAGATAAAATTCGGAGTCAATAAATTCCAACTGTTGCAAAAACAAACAGTTCAAGCTGGAACCGGGGAGGTTTAGACTTCACATTAGGAGAAAAATTTTCAGAGAAAGAATAGTGAGACACTGGAATGGGCTGCCCAGGGAGGGGGTCGAGTCCCCAGCCCTGGCTGTGTTTAAGGGTGGTTTGGATGTGGTGTTGGGGGACATGGTTCAGGGGTGAACTTTGTAGAGTAGGGTTAATGGTTGGACTCGATGATCCCAAGGGTCTTTTCCACCCAGAATGATTCTGTGAAAACCCCTGACAGTGGCTGCACATTGATAGGTTCCCAGATATTGACACTTTGGAAAGAGGTCAGGGTTCCCACGGACAGGTCAAAACAAAATGATCGCTTCAGTGTTTAGCATAAATCCAAAAGGCAAACAGGAAAGGCTGGGAACTGCCAGAATGGGGGCAAAGACACAAGTTGCCATTACACTTCAACACTTGAAGTGTAGTGGGTGGGGATATCTTGACCACTTTGTGCAGTTGTGGTGAATTCGTCTTACAACATACAGACATTATGATTAAAGGTTTGGAAGTTCTCCTGAGTGAGAAATGACTGAACAGCCAAGGATGCTTCAGCTGGAGAAGAGATGAGTCATATGAGGGATCATAATGGAGGAGGACAAAACTATGGATACAGTCAAAGTAAATAGGAAATGGTGATTAACTGTGCCCAGGTTATGGGAAGTTGGGGGCATCAAATGTAATTATCTAGCAGTAGGTCTGATGTAAATACAGTGGAGCACTTCTTCACACAAAACATAAATTAAACTACATATTCCACTGCCAGAGGACATTGTGGAGGCCAACCACAGTGGAAAAAAATTCTCCTATGGCAAATTGGACATAGAGAAGCACATACAACACATAACCCTGGAGGGGCTGAAACCTCTGCCCCTTGCACATGAGATTGTTGAACCGTAAAACCTGCCACTGGGTTCTGACACTCTTACCCTCTTTCCTGTATCACCCCAGGACACCCTGGGGACACCCAGGGATGCACCCTGGATCTTTGGCTTTACTCAGTAACTATTCTCAGCCTTTGAATCCAGCTTTGCCACCTGTAGGGAGAGTAATCTAAATATCTACTTTACCAGGTATAGTACCAGGCTGCAGGATACCCTGTAGCAGACTCCTAGAAGTTTCAGATCACAGCTGAACAAATTCCACAAAGAGAGACTGTTTCTTTTAGTCCAGAACACGGCGTGCTCAGTGGGACAGCAGAGAATCAGATAGAAGACCCTATTCAGTGGAATAATTACCTTCAGAGGCAGAGAAGTTTCAGCTCTGTCTAGTGGGAGGTGTCCGGGCTCATGGTAGGAGGGTTGGAACTGGATGATCTTTAAGGTCTTTTCCAACCCAACCCATTCTATAATTATGATTCCATATAGAGATCTATAGAAAGAGAGCTGATCACAGGCTCAAATCCCTGCCCCAGACCAGCAGAGGGAGGAATGGACCCAAAGAACCAAATCTGCATTTTAAGCAACACCCCGACTCTGGGCCACGGGGAAAGAAGATGTTCCTCCAGCTGTGGAGTTGAATCCAGCTGACACATGCTCAGTTTTAGCCATTCAAAACTGAGTGCTCCCAGTTACCTAATCCTCACCACCCGCAGTCAGTGGAGATGGACAGGTGTTTCCAGGCAGTGCTTCACTCCATTGTTCTTAGGTACATGTCTTAGGATGGTCAAAATGCCACCAGACACTGCTCTCCACGTTTTTAGTTTGGGGTTTTTTTTCCACTCTACATAACCAGTGTTAACCAGGTACTTCCAGTTTCCACTGACAGAGTTGGATAAGGTGAGACCTCCACAGTCAGAAGTAGGGAAGAAGGTGCACCTTGGAGCTACAGCACTGAGGAGGACACTGCTAGATTGAGGGTCCACCATGTGCTGGCTGGGAGATGGAAAAGAGAAAGGGAGAGGGAGAGAAGTGTTCAAGTAGACCTGGTGGAAGGAGAATAAAATACTGCAAGGGCACCAAATTCACAGACATACCAGACCAGTCTGTCCTGGGGAGCTGCACTGTTTGAAGGATAGTGCAACATGCAACAGTGTGAAAACACTGTGGGAAAGATCTCCGGGTGGAATACTCCAAACCTCGTGATAAAAATATGGTACAAGAACAGTACTCCTGGTGCTCTGATCAGAGCAGTGATGGTGATCAGACATCGTTAACTTAGATTATAGAGGCTGCAAAATTACTACAGGTAGTAACAGTGGGAGATTTCATGTGCTCGTAGACATACTAGGTTAATGCTTCACTGGGATGAGCTGTGGAGAAAAACTGTTTGGAAGCAATAAATGATTAGTTGCCAGAATTAACTAGCCTAAATTGTTTGACCCACCAGAAGAGATGTTATTCAGGATGTGGTCTACAGTGATGCATAAGACTCAGATCCAGAGGTAGAAGTGGAAGAGCCCATTTGTATTAATGGTTACAACACAATTTTAACCCTGTAGTGGGCAAGAGCAATCCAAATAAATGCAGCATGTGGATATTCAACTTCAAGAAAGGTAACTATGTAAAAATGCAGCAATTAGTCAAAAAGACCTGAAATGGAGCAGTCCAAGAAAGCCGAGATGACTACAGCTTGTAGATAGTTCAAAAATGCTGTACTAGCCATTAAGAAATTGGTGCCCCGATTTGAGACCTATGGGTCAAAAGAGGAATTCAGTGATAGCAAGACCATAGCAGAGAACCTCAATAAAATTTTTGTATCCATTGCTAATGCTGGTGACACTGAGACATGCTTTACTCCTGTACACCAGAGCCAGTGCAAAGACTGCTTTTCTGAGGACTGAGAGGTTTCCAATAGGTTTCCATTTACAGAGAGAGCTCTGGGTGTAATCTTGATGCCCACATGGAGCTGACCTGGCAGGGTATGCTGTGAAGATGAAGATTACTGGTGGCATGGAGCACAGCCTCTTGGAAGAAGGTTGGCAGGGCTACTGCAAAGGCAAGCCCTGTCCCACAGGCCTGCTGAAGTTTGATGAGGGAGACAGTGAGCAAAGAACCCATCAGCTACATATTTTTGGCTTTTCAAACAGCCTTGGACAAGGTTCTCCACCAAAGCCTTTTAAGAAACTAAGTCACCATGGGCATAAAAGAAAGGCCCTGCTATGGCCCTAGAGCAGGTGAAAACATGGGATGCAAAGGGTCGGGTAGGGCTCAATGGCCACTTCTCAGCGTGGGCAGGAGCCAGCAGTGAGGCCCCAGAGACCACTTCTGGGACCGGTTTTCATCCCCTGGCTGACCTCAGGGATGGAGTGGTGCAGTAAATCCTCACGTTTGCAGAGGGTCCTCAGTTCCTTTGGGTGGTTGAACACCTCACTGAAGGTGAGGAAATCCAGAAGGACCTTACAGAACTGAGCAAGTGCCTTATGAGGAGAAACTGAGGAGACCGAGGTCTTCACTTTAGATAAAAACGGGGCAGGGAGGATGGATCAGATGGAGGCTTGGATAATTGTGAAAGCAATAACTTAGCTGAATGTAGGACAGCTATTTTACCAATCTGCAGCACTAGAACCAGGGCCACTTCATGAAATTAGTAGGAGGTTGGTTTAGAGCAGCCAGTGAGTTAGGGCAAGTCCACAGACAGCAGGTACAGAGCAGGTACTGAAGGGAATAAGTGGGGACATATGCAACAACTGTCCGTGCTGCGGGAGGACAAGGGGGGTGGACCACAGGCAGCAGATTGGGCTGTTCTCTCTGAACAGCATCAGCTGGAGCCAGAATCTACACTGGGTGTTGCATCATCTGACCTGCTTGAACATTTTTTCCATTTTTAAGAAATGAAGCAATACTCATAGACAGATGTGCCTAGGAGGTGTCAACGTTGGCAGGCAAGCAGTTAATGCTACCTGAAAGCTAAACAGCAAGGTAAGAGCAAGAGGATGGAGTAGAAGCTAAAGTAACAACAAAACCTGACATTTTTGAGGGGAAATGAAGAGGGGAAAGCAGTGTCTCATTATCATAGAGAAAAAACCCCACACCAACCACCCAACCAAGCTACCTTATTCCATATTTTGGTAATGATTATTTTCTCAGTGTCACCAGGCTTTGTCACAGTAGTTGCTATTTTTTCTTACCTGTATGTCCCAGCAAGAACTTGGTCACAATCAATTAGGATGAACTTCTCCAGAACCTGGCCTGCAAATTTCTTGCCTGCTTTGCTGTAGTATGTGTCTCCACTCAGGTATCTTATGCGCATGTTCTGCAACCAAAGAAAGCAGAGTGGTAAGGGGATGTGTATTGAACTAAATGGAAATGGTCTCTTTATGCATCATTGATGGACACCTCAAACAGGAGCTCAGAAGTAGAACACGGGAAGGTATTAAGTATTTCTTGGCTTCTACATACCAAACATTTTGTCACACTGGCTGCTTCTGTAAGATAAAAATAGCAGCAAATATTAAGAAGTTGCACTGAGGTATAAATGCTGGTTTGAAAAAAAAATTTGGAGAATCCTCTGAGCCTACAGATAATTTCTGAAGTATGTAAGAGTATACACTTTCCTCCCAATTATTGGTAATACTCAACTAACCACACCAGCTGCTGTCTCTGCATTTAAACTCAGATTTGACCCAATACAACTAGCCAGTGTCTAATCAATCAAATGTGCTGGTCTGATTTTTATACAGCGACAGACTTCTTAAAACCAAAAAATATGGCTCAATAATAATAATAATAATAATATGTGCAGAAAGGTATGTCTACATTTTAAGAATTGCCTTTTATTAGTATACTTAAAACCAATACTCAGATTTTCAGCTGCTGTACTGAAGTGACAGACCTGATTCTCATCTCTTTTAAAGACTGCAAAGAGCTTCTCTGATACAACTGCAGCCTGGAAAACTGACTGCCCAGTAGAACACGGATATCTCAGGACCATCAGGAACTGTTTTTGCAATGTGAGGTTTCTGCCTGTAACAAAAGTTACGTGCACCTCAGCTGGGGAAGGCGCAAGAGGAGAGTAGTCACTGGAAACCGTTCCTGGCCTGGTCTATGTGACACAGTGACAAAGAAAACATTTCCTATGTAAAATAAACATCCCTGAGGCTGCGCCTACACTGGCCTGCCCAATCAGCCCTCATTGCCCCTCCAGACCAGCTCCCCTGCCACCTGCAGTGGCTTTGGCACCCCAGGAGCTGTCACAAACTGCATTTGGCCCAGCAGGTCCCTTTCTGGGCAGCTGATACCTGCCTAACATCAGCCCTGCTCAAGACAAAGCCCCGTGGCAGTTGGCGTGGGCTGTACGTGCCACTGGGACCATTTTGCCTCTTAGAGGAGGTTGGTGCTTCCCATGGCTGGTGGGTGCTCCTGGTGGAGGTGTCAGACCCCCCCTCTGCCACACAGCGAATTTGGTCTGGCCAGACACAGCAGCTTGGAACAGCCAGAGGTGGGGACAAAAACCAAGCACAAATAGCTGTGATTTGCCTACAGATGTTCTCTGCAGGGTGCAGACCCACACCCCTGCCCCTCCTCCAGGAGCTGCTCCTGGGCATTGCTGTGCCCCCTTCTCCCCATCCCTGTGCATGGGCTCCCCAGGCCACCTATACACAGCCAGGGACCAGCTCGTCCAGTCTCTGGCCTCAGATGGGATTCACAGTGTGGAAGTTGTGCCTCGGGGCTGAGGAGTAGGAGGCAGTCACCCTGCAGCAGGTGACTCCATTCCTGGTGGCTTTCCTCTTCCGTCAGAGTTCCCGCAGGCAGGAGGTGGGATCTCAGGAAACATCTGCTGGGGAGCTCATCCCAGCAAGGTGGGAAAGACTTGTCTCTCACTTCATGCTGAGGACATCTCCCCACCCAACCAAGGAGCACCGTTTCCTTCAAGGCAAATCCCCTCCCAGCTGGTGTCCATCTGAGCCAACAGTCTATCTCTGGCGGTGGGCAGTGGCTGCTGGGGAAGAGCAGGAGGAAGGCAGCTATTTGTGATGCTGCTCCCTAATATTGCTGCTGAGTCTGTTTTCTGCTCAGGGGATTTCCTGAGCTTCTTGTGGTTCACCTTGGTGGGAACCTCCTGTGGACCTCTTCTCCAAGCACTTGTCTGGTCTTCTCTTAGTTCATGCAAGCTTTTAGCAGGGACAGACTTGAATCTTCACAATCTTTGCACTGTAGTTGTCACTTGTTGCCTTCTTGTGTCCCAGAACACGTCCTCATCTGTCACCTATGAAAGGAGAGAAACTTTTCCCCCATAAGGACAGTTACACATTGGAACAAGTTACACAAAGATGTTGTACAGTCTCCATGCTTTGAGATTTTCAAGACTAGACCAAGTAAGTCCCTGAGCAACTCTCTGACCTCACAGATGATGCTGCTTTGAGCAGGAGATTGGACTTGATGACTTCCTGAGGTCCCTGCCAACCTGCATTAACCTGTGATAACTCTGAAGTGCCACCACAAGTTGCTGATACAGAGCAAGATACGCTGGATGCCTGGGGAGGTGTTCACCTAATCCTGCTACCAATCATCACAGGGATTTTTTTCTTCCAGTGCTGAGGTTTCAGTAATACTAGTTCTCACTGCAAGGAGCTTCCTATCCCCACCCCCAGCGAAGTTAAGACCATTTCAGGTAAGGGATATCCCATAGCTTTTTTTCCACAGTATTTCTTCACTCCTCTATCCTTTCCAAGGCTGGGTGAGGTTCTGATATCTGGCTCACTTTTCCATCCCATCCTCTTCTTCTTCTGGCAATCCAGGCCCTGATTTGTCCAAATATGATGAAAATCTTGTGGTCTTGCAAGAAAGCCAAGCTGCCAGGTACCACTCTGACTTGATTTCGATCACAGATTTAGGTTCTGCAGATGGCTATTTGAATCAATCCAGTAGTTAAGTTTCACTGTGGACGGGATCTGCTGGTGTTCAGCACCAGGGTCGGACACCAGCAGGCTCACACAATGTTCTACTTAGAAGTTAAGATGCTGGAAGGCCAATTACTCCAAAGTCCCCATTAAAACCAAAATTGTCACCAGTTATTCCAAACGGAGATTTACCTTCACAGCCTGTCACAGCTCAGAGCCAGGGATAAAATTGTCAGACTCATTCCTCTTTAAATGTGAGTATCAAGCAAGTATATTAGTGTCCTGCTTGAGATGAATCAGCTTACGAGGCACTTCATGTTGAGACCTGCTGATGAGTCACTGAATGGGGAAGGCAAGTATTAATTAGCCATTCAAGCACAAGACATGACATCAGGTCTAACAAAGAGACAGAAACCTCTCCATGGATGTAAACTCATTTTAATTTTAATTAAAAATAATGGCCAGGCTCTTGGATAAGCAGCAAATAAAATAACTTTTGGAGAGATGGAATTTATCTGAATCCACCAGGTGACTTCAGTGACTCTGATATTTATGACAGCAAACATGCTCCAGTATGACCAGTTGTGATGACCAGTTGTCATCTCAGGAGGCAAGATGAAATGGGCCTGTCTTATGAGAAGCTGGAAAGGACAGAGAATCACCAACATGAGGAAGAATGAAGCCTCTCTAGATTAATCTTTGTGTAGACAGGTTAAAAATGAGGGAAAATTAAGTAATTGTGTCTATTTTGAATGCTGCCAAACATTATTTTTGCATTTTCCCTAGGCAGCTTTTTTTTAGTTAAGAACAGTTTTGAGGTAACTGGATAACTTTCAAGCATTCCCCACCATGATGAAGGGAAAACCTGTGAAACTGGTGGCTGGAAGAGAATCGGTTCTCCAGAGAATCCTACACATCCAGTGAAGGAGCACAGCCAGGACAGATGGCCTTACAGGACTAACAAACGACAACAAAATCCCCCCCACTTCCATTGATAGGTGGTAGCCAGAAGGGCTCTAATGGGGATCACCAAGATACTGGGTTGATAGGATGAGGGGTTATGGCTTTAAGCTGGATGAGGGTAGATTTAGTCTAGATATTAGGAAGAAATTCTTTACAGTGAGGGTGGTGAGACACTGGAACAGAGATTGCCCAAGGAAGTTGTGGCTGTCCCCTCCCTGGAAGTGTTCAAGGCCAGGATGGCTGGGGCTTTGAGCAACCTGCTCTAGTGGGAGGTGTCCCTGCCATGGCAAGGGGGTTGGAACTGGATGATCTTTAAAGTTCCTTCCAACCAAAACCATTCTATGGTCTATTTCTGAGTCTGCAAGTTCCCAAGTGAGCTTGTTGCATCGAGACATTAATTTTTATTGTTTGCATGCTCTGGGCACCACACACCACTGGTGATGGGCAGCCCACTGAGTGAGGAATTGGGCTCTTCACAAGTCCCTCATTAACCCAGGACTGAATCAGAAAGCCTAAAAGCAGATCTTAACACGAGGTTTTTCAGATGGGGTTATAGAGGGAGGTAGTGCAGCAGGGCTGGAGGAAATGGTAGGTTTTGCATCAGAATATCTGAAGGCACTCGCTGCTTCTGTTCTCCACCCAGCTATTGCACTCCAGCAGCTCTGGCCAGAGTTTAAACAGGACAGGGATCTGAACTATAAGCAACTGTAAGTCTTGCAATTCTATGCTCTAGAACAGGGGCCGAGAAGCGACAATGAAAGCAGATGATATAGGTCCACGTGAAGGTAAGTTTTCTGGTCTACCTCTGCCTGTCTCACCAGCCCAGCACAGCATTAAGTAACTCACTGCATCTCACTGGCCTTGACTTCACACTTGTGTGCAGAACTGATCTGAGGAACACAAAACACCAAGATATGGGACTAGGAGGCTCCGTCGCTCCTTCCCCTGTGCTTCCAGACAGATCTCAGTTTCCTAGACCAGACAGCCTTGGTCTCTTAGCATGGGACAGCAGGAGAAGGGTTAGGTCCTAGAGAACAGGCAGAGGGAATGGAACAAAGGGTACATGGTTTTTATTGTTCCCAAGACCTGTTTATCATATCCAGCGTGTGACTGAAAACTTACTGCGAAGTTGTCCTGAGTAAGAGCCATTTTATTGCACATTTCCACAAAATGCTTCAAGTACTCTTCATCCAGGATCAGGTAAACAGGGACGTGTCGTCTGCTTGAGGCCTCCAGAAGGTCACACAGTATCTCCATGTCTGTAAACAGATCCATCACAATTGCTATCACCTAGCCAGGAGAAAAGAGGTGGGACAGGGGAAACCAAGAGACTGTTGAAATCTCATGCTCAAGTGAATTGTACTTTAAACTATGAATTAAGTACTCAAACCTCCTGAGTTATTGAGTGTCTGTGACCACACGAGTGGAGATTGCTTCTGAACCTTTAACAGCCCTCACCCCACCACGGCAGATAAAATCACTATTAATAACTATGAAGACATTCCCCAGCCAGCTACCTCCTGTCTCATCTGTCATTCACAGGAAAAAAAAACAAACCAAAAAACAGCCAAAAGGGTAATAATGGCTGTGCACAAACTCTGAATATCATTGATGCAAGTATGTGTTGCCTTAAGCAAATACACCAGAAACACAGTGTATTATTCACTCGGTATGAGCGACTCCATAGATGACTAGCATATTAAGAAGCATCATTTTTTTCAGGAAGGACACAGTGCAGGGTAAGGGAGAAGGTATCTTGATCACCTATGTACATGTCTTGGTTCTAAGGTTACCTCCTAGGGACAGCTAGACAAGAATGGTAGAGTAATGTGTGTGAGAGGGATCCCTTTCCCTGCTGGCAGCACGCCTGCTAACGCAGCCCAGGTTGCAAGTGAGTTATGAAACCTAACAGGAGGAAGAAGGAACAACAGTAACATTATTAAACAAAACACAAACAAACAACAAGTCAACAGCAACAAGAAAGAAGTCAAGAAAATCTACCTCACTAAACTG
The DNA here is from genome assembly GCA_024611175.1 of Megaceryle torquata. Lineage (NCBI taxonomy): Eukaryota > Metazoa > Chordata > Aves > Coraciiformes > Cerylidae > Megaceryle > Megaceryle torquata. The sequence continues at coordinate 63,755 of JANIJG010001272.1, read as the reverse complement.
AAGACTTGCAAGATAAGGGCTCCAAAGGAGGGGTTTTGAAAAGGAGAAGAGTTTTAAGGAGGACAGCCAGTTCTGTATAGAATGAGATTGGAGGAGAAGGCCATGGCAACCCATCCAGCCGTGGGGATGGGGTGGGAGGCAGCAGACCATCTTGGCTAAATGAATTTTCCAAAAACTGGGAGGGAAATACAGAAAACAGAAGGCAGGTCATGACAAGTACCTACTACAAGCAAGCTGACCCAGAACTAGAAATTCAAAATACACTATAACCTGCAACCAGAACAGTGGATCAAAGGAAACCAACCACAAACAGATTAAGATGTGACTGGAGAAGCTGTTTCACTGTTCCTCACAGAGTGAGGCTGCCAGCAGACAACATCAAGGTGGTTATTATTTGGATGCAGGACAGGACTGCTGGGATCCATTTGTTGGCTGTCACTGTTCGTGACATTAGGAACTGGGGACAGCATAGGCAAGGGAGCACTTGCTGATCTGGATGATTTGTCAGGCCTAATAAACTTCAACTGAAGGTGCTTGCAGAGCAATCGGGTGACTTAGACCATGAACCATTAACAGTTAACATTGAGAACTCAAGGAAGATGGAAACACACGTGGGGGGGGGGGGGGCTAGAAAAGGTAAAGAGGTGGAGGATTTCCCAAAAGGCCATCTTCATTTCAAAACCTGAAATAAAAGTGGAACTATTCACCAAGTGTTTTAGTCCAAGTCTTTACTATATTTTAGCAGTATATAAAGGAACAGTTTGGTACTTATAAGTTGTGTGCATAATTCTCATCACAGAATGGTGGGGGTTGGAAGGGACCGCCAAAAATCATCGAGTCCAACCCCCCTGCCAGAGCAGGACAGAACCAGAGCAGATCACACAGAAATGCATCCAGACAGGTCTTGAAAGTCTCCAGAGGAGACTCCACAAGCTCTCTGGAGAGTCTATACTAGTGCTCTACAGCCCTTACAGTAAAGAAGTTCTTCCTCATGTTGAGGTGGAACTTCCTGTACTGGAGCTTGGATCCATTGCCCCTCATCCTGTCACAAGGCAGGAGTGAAAAGAGGCTGTCCCTGCCTTCTTGACCCCCAGCCCTCATGCATCTGTAGACAGTAATTAGATCCCCTCTCAGTCTTCTCTCCAGACTAAAAAGCCTCAGGTCTCTCAGCCTCTCCTCTGATGTTGAGTTTCTGCACCTAGTAGAGGATCCCCAAGTAAAGATGACCCCCCAAAAAAAGCACAGGGCATTGGAGCTTCACTCCAGACTTTACCCTGTTAGTATTGATGTCCTGCACTACACCTTGCTCACAAAATGCATGATGGAGTTTGTTCTGCGGGTCATCATGTACCCCCTGAGGAGGTAGGAATCGTGTTTTCAAACACCTTCTCTGCCTGTGCTAAAGCAGGGCCACGAGTGCAGTGATTCACAGTCCAAGCCACCCTATGGAGCAGACCACGTAGGGTGAGTTTTCCTCTGCCACTTCTGCTCAGCTGCTGCTCTTCAAACCCAGAGTTCAATGAAGAGCACGGAAGTCAGGGTGACTTTTACATGCGCAAGGGTTCAAGCTTTAAATAGGAACAGGCTGAATCACACTCTTGGGTCTGACCTGGAATAGCTTCAGAAGAGAGCAGAGGAGCTCCAAGTATTACTGTCCTTGAATGTGGGGACAGTCTCCTGTCTCCTCCAGGCTGGTACACTGGCTCCAGACCACCCACTGCCCAGTAGCTCTTCAGTTTCTGTTAGTAACCTGCCTCTTTCCAGGCTCGTGCTCCTGGCCTAGGTGCTGAGAAAAGGCTGCTGCCATGGGCAGAGGAGGCCCCATTGGCTTCCCTACGCTCTCCTACCCAGTTGTCTTCTTAGCAGGGTGGCTCCTCTCAGCCCTGCTCCACCCACACACAGCATGCAGAGACCCTCTGCATCAGAGCCATGGCAGAGGAGGGCAGCAATGCCCAAAGGTTGCTTCCTGCTCCCTTGGGGATGTATCCATTTTGTAGATGGATGATATTCCTTGATTCTCTTTCATTTGTCCCCAAAGACCATCTCTGTGGTGATGATTACACATTTTGCAAGCCCAGCCCACTACAGCAGGGTTTGGAGAAGAACCTTCTTGGAGGCTGGTGTGATCCCAGGTGTCCATGTGGGACACCAGGCAGCTGTCATCAAGAGCTAAAAATATTCTTACTGTCCAGGCTAACACCACCCTCCACCCTCTCACTATGGCCCTGAGAGATACAGGCTTCAGAGGGCACCTCTTCTGTAGTCCTCATCAGCGTTGTCTTCCTAGAAAACTTATGAGGCTCTGGCAAATGCTTCTCCTCTCCTGAAATGAATCCATCTGGCATGGACAGCAGAGTCAGCCCTGGAACTGCTCTGAAAGCAGCAAGATGCATCTTCAACCTCCCAAATTACCACTGCTGTTGGGCTATCAGCATTAGGTACCGCTGAGACCCAAGTGAAAAAGCAGAACTTCATTGTGACTTTCTACAATGGCCTTCAGCCAAAGACCAAAGGTAATTTAACCAAATGATTTTGATGGGCTACCTATCCCCTAATGATGAAGGTGAGAAAAAAACCCTGTAGTTGTGTAAGGCCTCAGGCAAGTCCCTCTCAGCCACACTTGCCTCATAATATTCCAGCTCAGCTCAAACTTAGGTCCAGCACAGGCCTGACCCTGGGGACTATCTAAACTTGGCTTGGGAAGCCAATGATGGAGTCAAGTGAGACTGATGCTCCTTTGTCCCCAGACCCTACATGCTCAGAGACACTGCTTGTGCTGAGTGTGCACAGAAAATCCACACCACCTTGCTTTTCTCCACCAGTGCTCACTGGCTTTGGCTGAGTTCAAGGCTGTTGCTTGAGCAAAACCAGTACCACCAGTCTGCAGCGCTCGCTGTGAGAGGGATGGGGCCGAGCAGGCAGCAGCATGACTGCGCATGGCAGCATGTGGCACAGAATCACCCGTGGCACCCAGTGCCCTGGGCTGCATGAAGTTGGCTGCCAGGCAGACCTGCATCTCCTGACAGCTTTGTGTCAGGGCTTCAGCATCAGTGCAGGACCCAGCGCCCCAGGCAGCAGGATACCAGCTTGTGCAAGCTGGGTGGAGCCCTGTGTGATAGTCAGACTCATGTTTTCCAAAGCGGGTCTTCACTTGGCATCAGGAGGTGGAACAGCTCTAGTCACAGCCTCCTCACAAGTCATCCCTTCACTGGAGGGATGTGGGTGGAGCAGGCAACCACCCACAGCCCGTGTCAGGCAAGAAGGCTGGCAGAGAGGAGAGAGGGGAGGTTGTGCCCTACCACAGCCTCGTACGGTGGAGGTGCAGACACCCATGGTGGGGAGGCTTGTTGCAAGCATAGGTGCCACAGGACAACCTTAAGGGCCACTCAGATCACTCTCTTCTCGGTAAACAAAGCAGGCAGCTCTTATAACAACATCAAGTCAACCCCAAAGCCAAGAAGTTTGAGGGAAGAAGACCCTGGAAGTCTTCCCCTTGAAGCCTCCTAAGAATATATTATCACAAAATTGAGGTCTAAAGCTTCAAGGATAATTTCCAACAGCTCTATAAAGCAGTGTCAGTTAAGTACCTGAGTAACATCTCCATTTTGGGCTCCTGACAGCTCTTGTCTCACAGTTGAAATCTTTGGGCATTTAAGTCAATCTGTCCTTACAAACCTGCACGTCCAGTACCTCCAGCCCCTCAGGTTCAGTGGTGGGAGCTGCAAGGCTGGGACCAGCTCTGAGCATCCCTGTTCTTCACCACACTGAGCAGAGCCTCCAATTCCATGACACAGTCTTGACAGGACGGGACTCTGCAAAGACACGGCTGCCCCACAGGCTCTAGAAAATTCACACCTTGCCATTGTAGGGTTAAATCCTGAACATTTCTAAATCCACTTCTGGAAACTCACAATTCAGCAATTACTGCAGTCATCACTTGGGGAATTACAGCACTTAACCAGCACCCCACTGTGGTTGCCACCTGTCTGGTTTCTAACCAGCGTGACTGGTTTTACTGGTATTTGCCAATAGCAGTGTGGCTTTGGCCATTACCATAGTGTTGCCAGTTGAAGCAGTCCAGGGCTTCTCTGGGGGGGACCATCAGGGACCCCTCTACCATGGCAGGTCAAGGCAGATGCGCAGCCAGCATCAGAGTTGTACAAGAGAGGCAAAAGAAGCAGCGTGGAGGCTTCAAAATAGATTAGAGCTCATCCAGCCAAAACTGAAGTGTGACAGTATTATCAACTGAAGGCTAAGGTGTGGCTGTGCTGCATCTTCTTATGTCTGCAAAAAGAAAAGCTCAAATCTGGAAAGAACATCTTCAAAGGCAGCTGGTTAAATACAGCAAAGTAGAAAGACAAACTGCACCAGCAAAAGGTACCAACAAACCAAGTGTCCTTTTTGCTGATTTGTCAGTGCAAATACGCTGTTGCAAAAGACGTCAGCTGATGTTGTTCCCTATGACTGTACAGGGGAAAGCAGCAAACAACATTTCAAGGCACACACCTTCCTGTTTATGGGACCCAGGAAAAGCATTCAGTTCCCACATCCCCCCCGCGCCGTATCCCCCATCCCTGCTGGCTGTGGGCACGCAGGAGGAGGAACACTCTAAGCTCTCATCGTGTATCAATCACTTCTTTAGAGTCTAGTGGAGGAAATATTTGAAATGCAGAAACAACAGTTGAAAAGCCCAAAAGCAAGTGGTTCTCAGCACAGTTGCTACCGGCACTTCAAGCAAAAGATGTTTTTTGCCTCTGGGTTGCTCTTATGTCATTAGAGGACATCCAGGTAACATGCTTTTGGATGGTTTGATGAGCAAAATGACTAAGTACTTAAAAGATGTGTAGCTGAGGTTGTGAATGAGCTGGAACTGCCATTAACCATGGCCAGAGCTGCTAACCTAGAAGCCAGTAAAAATAAAACAAATAAATAGAAATAAAACCGTAGGATGGTTGAAAACTCATTCTCACAGCTCAGGAAACAGTCAAAAACACTCTGTGAAAATCTCCAGCTTGCAAAATAAAGGGCTGAAGATTGTTAGTGCTTTTTCAAGAAAAAAAACAACTCAAAATGTAAAAGTACAACAAAGTACCTACTGCCTGAGCAACCTCCCTGCAGCAACAGAGAGGTTTCTGTGAAATGAGAAAGCAGCAAGGTGGGTTTGGTGGGGTTTAAAGGATCATAATGTCATCAGAGATCCGGGACACGTGCTGAGTGACAAGGTAACTTTTCTTGGTAGTCATTTACTTTGTGCATTCTGCCATGACTGTGTCTTAATTCCCATTACTGAAAAGGATGCTGTGAGTGTCAACAGGACTTTTCAGATCATTTAAAATGTCACAGATCAGCTGCCTACAAAGACAAACAAAGCTTTTTGTCACTGACTTCCTGGACAGAACTTCCCATATTTGCCTACAAAGGTGCAGTAGAAGTTCAGGAGTTAAGTAATGGCTGCTTACAACTCGAGCAGTAGCTTCTGTGGCACAACAGCCTTCTTTTGGACAAAAGACCCATTCACCTCATGCCACATCCAAATCTCAATGCTATGCGGTTCTTCGGTGATGTTGGGATGCTGCACAGCAATCTGAGCTACTGCATGGCCCCAGTTTCATCTGCTGGGGACAGCATAACTTAGTTTGCTCCACCCTGCAGATGGTGACAGAAGGTTAACACTTCAGGTCAGCCAGCCTGTGTTCTTGACAGAGCTGAAGTCCAGGCTTAGCAATTCTTTATCTCCCACTTTCTGCACTAGGGAGTAACAACTGTAAAGTTAAATAAGAAACTTCCAGCATGATAAGAGGAATTGCCTCCGAGTGGACTGGTTGAAGGTGAACTTTGTACTAAAGGTTCATTCAATATTGCTACAGCATTGAAACAAAATACTACAATGGAAAATTAACAGCTGAGAAGAACCATAAAGAGAGCAAAGACAATACAAGCTGAAAACGTCTCTGAGATACAGCTGTCCCAGCTGCTGCTTTAGTACACAGTATTTTAGAAGTGTTTCTTTTTACTTTGCACAGCAAAGTAAAAAGAAACAAGGAGCATGATTTAGTGAGTGATTTCATGTCAAGATTCTGCTTGGTAGGCAAACACAGTAGTCATCCAGTTTTTATTACATCTGAGAGTTGTCCATCTCTACCCAACAGAAACTGTGATGAGGCAAAAGGGGTGATCTTAGCTCATCCCCAGGAAGGCAGAGACATCAAGTCTAGAAGATATGATGATGTATTCTAACCTCCAAACCACAGGCAAGGATTTTCACTCCCATAAGTTTACTCAGGTCCTATGGTCTCCCAGGTAACTCACCAGCGATATCCTCTTGTCCTGCTTCACATGTTGTCCAGGGGTTGGAAAAAACAAAACCCTGACCGTGCAAACTGCCTGACAGGGGGCAGAAGGGTTGCCTGGTGCACACTTGCCAGCTGAGGACAGCTCAGTGTGAATGCTGCACGCCCTGCCACTCGCTTGCTCCAGGCTTTGGTACTGTGCTCAGAGCACCTTTGAGGGCACTGCCTGTATGACATGAAATCTCAGACAGGAAGACATTACAGGAAAGGAAAGGAGTGGTTACAGATCTTCTAGAGAAAAAAAGCAATCACATCGTGCCAGACATCTAGAGAACAGCAACAGCTTGGAGCACGTGGTGTACAATTGTAGGACCAGCCACTAGGACTTGGGTGCTGTAGCACAAGACCCCACTCGAGGGACGCAGCTCTATACGTACCGTCCGTGCCCGGCTGATCAGAGACCGGAGCAAATCCTTAATGCTGGCAGCTTTGTTTCTTTGGAAAATCACAGTGGCTTGAGTCTGGCCAGAAACAGCGAAGAGTGGCATCCCTGGCCACCCCAGCTCCAGCTCTGGAGGGTGCACATCAGACATGAGCGGAAAATAGGTGCCGGACGTTAGTTCAGAGTTGAGGGAGGACCTGTCTCCAGGGTCTGCATCACCAGAGTCAGACTCTTTGTCTTTCACCGTACTGGGATCTGGATAGCTTTGGTTTCTCTGCTGTCTCATATATTCCATGTCCAGGATAGAAAGAAAAGGCAGCTCTCGTTCCTCAGCGATGGCACTCAGGTAACCGCGTTCCCCCTGCTCGAGAAAGGCGTCTATGGCAAGCCTGGCTGTTTCACTGTGCTGGAGAACCAGTGGGGTGGGCTCTCTCCACCACGGCTTCTTCAGCTGCTCCAGGCGGCTCTTCAGTGGCCCAGACACCCCTTGCTGACCCCCATAGCTGCGGTGGAGCTGAGGTCTCACCTCTACTGCTAGGTAGTTGAACATGACCGGAGCTGTTGATGCAAAGAAGCGCTTCTCCAGCTGGTTAGTCCTGTGTCCAACTTCAGGTCTTTTCTGTCCTTCTTGAGCTCCTCCCAACAGGTTCCTTCAGGATTCAGCATGAGCTCCACTCCTCCACATGGGCGTTAATTACTAAGTACAGCCTCCCACTGGGGGAGGAGCTGGTTTTCCCCAGCTCCCTCATCTGGCTTCCTCAGACACACACATGATACCTGGTGCTTAGAGTATCCCTTTTGCAAGGGGAGGGAGATCAACTCTTCAAGCCGATCCTTTCCTTCTAAATGATTCATGTACTGCCCTCCCCTTCTCTACTTAGAGGTCCCCACCCTTGGCCAAGCAGGCTCTAACCTGTTTTGTCCCTCATTGTGCTCTCCGTGGAAATGCAGATGCTGAAACTTGTTTCTGCTTGAAATTTGTTCCAAATCAAACACGCTTCTCAGTGTCAGTTATAGTGAAATACAAATATCCCAAGTGGGTAAGCAGACCCCGTCAAGAAACTTACTCATCACCGAGCTAATGCTCCTCCTTCGCATTTCTTGGGAGCCCAGGCTCTGATAGAATGGCACCTGGCAGAGAAGCCAAAACACCATCTTTTTTTGCAGTCATAGGGTCATAGTGTTTGTGTGAAGCATGGCAGGAATCTTAGAGCAGCTTATGTCGTGAGATACCACAGGCTACAAGAGCAAGAGCTCATGGGGTGTTTTAGCATCTCCCTGGAAATCCTTCAAGGAAGGGACATCCAAAGTTATGAGTCCGGTGCTGTGTGAATGACGTTACTGTCCGCGTGCTGTGTAGTGTGGGATTAGTTAACTCCAGCTTCTCAAAAGCATCATGGAGCTATTTTTGGAGAAATGATGCAGGCAGACTTTAGTAGGTGATTTAAAGAGCCGTGTTAGGAAGGTACCACCCAGAACACAACACAGTATGTGAAAAATCGTGCACAGGAGGCACACGGGAGACCCCAGACTGCAGTGCTGACCTCCCCCAACCCATTCAGGTCACTTACCCTGGAGCTACTGAACTTCACAGAGGTTAACCAGAGAATGAAGAACTGGCTGGATAGTTGATCTAATCAGTTAAGTCTTTTATCTATGGATTACACAAATCCTGTAGCTTAAATTCATCCAGGATAAATTAAGTCATCTGCTTTCTAACACTCCAGGGGTGATAGTCAATGGAGAGAGACATGCCTAAGTGTGAACCAGCACATTCAGACACTAAGTCAACTGGGATGAATCATGTCCACAAGGGACTATCACTCTCCACGGAATACACGGTTGGAGTGAGATGATTAGTTTAGATGAGCTGGCTCATCCTTAGATCCCTGAAGTGAGAGCGAAGCTGGAACAGGACTGTGCAAACTGAAAGAACAGAGAAGCAACAGTAGATTGAATCAGAAGATGCAGTTGCCTGCCAGAGCTGTTCTGCAATGCAGCGAGCAAGAGGCAGTTAGCAGCCATGGACAATAGACAGGGGACAATATTCTAATAAAGCTGCGGGCACAGAAGTGTTACAGAGTTAAATCAGTGCTGGAGCATTAACTGAAAACCTGAGGTGGACAATGGAAGAAAGTTTGGGGCAAGAACAAAGGGAAGGGGCTATGACATGATGGGCCTTTTTCTGGAGCTGCTTTGCCAGGTTGATAGTGTCACCTTGGTGATAACATAACAGAAGGGTAACATCACCCTACCTTTTGCCTTCCTAGAGAGCTGAAGAATGGGAATTTTTAAGAAGTCATGAAATGCTTCTTTTCTGCCAGATAAGCAACGGCTGCTGGTTCTCTGAAGAAGCTTCCACTCTCTCCAGCTGAAGATCTACTCTCCCTGCAGTAATTTCTCATGGACCTCAGTAGATGAGAGCACAGATGATGTAAACATCTGCAGCCAAGCTTGTCAGGCTGGGCTTCTTCGATGTTGGTGGAGAGAGGCAGACACTTTTAGGGAGTCAGTTACCTCACCCTGGGGCAGACATCTGAAATGTGCCATGAAAGTGCTTCTCTCTCCACTGAGCAGGAGAGCTCAGGCTGCCAAAGTCAGGGACAGAGGTTTACTGTGAGACATCTAAAATTAGATGAGAGGGTATCCTGTCCCTGCTGCCTGGCAGAGATAAATGTCTGTAATTGGCATTCCATGGACTTGATTGGCCAACACAGGATGTGGGAATCTCATCAGCCAATTTTTGACAGCTAAAACTGGAAGCGTCTACACAACTTATGCAGTCAACAGAGAAAGAGAAGGAGAAAATTTCCTCTGGCTGAACACACACACACACCAAGTCCCACTTCCAAGTCAAATTCCCTAGACCACTATGCTCTAGCTGATACCTGAGCTCAGTCAAGACCCAGGTATTAGGCAATACTTCATTCCTGTGTTCCACTGCAGATGTTCTTAGAGCTCACCAAACACAAAGACCTTGCCTGGGCTTTCTGCAAAATGTACCTGCTGCTTTCTCTTCAAGCAGAAATGGAAGGGAGCCTGACAGCTTGTTTCATGATAGTACAGCTCTTGGAGAACTCTCACCCCGGAACACGGGATGCCAGATTTGCTGTCTTCCCTCCTCATTATTTCAGACTGAATCACAGAATCACAGAATGGTGGGGGCTGGAAGGGACCTCTGGAGATCATCGAGTCCAACCCCCCTGCCACAGCAGAAACACCCAGGGCAGCCCACACAGCAACAGATCCAGGGGGGGCTGGAAAGTCT